>JAHDVF020000183.1:0-269807 GCA_022606425.2 Lepidostoma basale
TGACTCCTCACATGGCCGACATTCAATATTTGATTTATTTGATCGTGCCACGTTTTCCTCGGTCTTCCTCTATTTCTGGTTCCATTTACATCATTAACATATAATTTTTTTACCATTCTTTCTTCATTCATTCTTTCCATATGTCCAAACCATCTTAATGATCCTTTCATTATTTTGTTCATGACACCATCATTCGCACCGCATTCACTTCTTATATTTTCATTCGACACTCTATCATACACAGAATATCCACACATTCGTCTAAGAGATCTCATTTCTACTGCATTTCTTCTACTTTCATCCTTCCTTTGCCAGTTCCATGCTTCGCTTCCATACATAAGGGTCGGTAGAAGAACACCATTGTGCACTGCCATTCTAGCTTTTTTGGATAGGTTTTTGTTTGCGATGACAACTTTAAGTGCCATCGCAAACAAAATTAATCAATTACTAAAAGGTGGCCACATTCGAAGTCGGAAGAATCGACGTGCGTGCATGGTACGATGTATGAATGTAGAGGAAACCCGAGAGGTATGCCTGGACAGAGCATTGTGGCGATTCGTCCTCTCTGCCTACCCCTCCGGGGAAATGGCGTGATGGTTAGTTTTTTTTTTTTTTTTAATGGGTTAAATCAAACTATGACATTTCTATATGTGTGCGTGGGCAATGATCAAATCAAATCAATGATAGAATACCGAACGATGACATAAGGAAGGAATTATTATTATTATTATTATTTTGATGACTTACATTTTAAGTGCGCCGTTTTGTAAAATCAATTACTCCAAGGGCGCACTTGATCGAACAGGTCTTCGTGGATCGTGCAGTCTTTAGAAGTTTCCTAAATTAAACGTCACTATCCTCATACTTAAAGGCCGTGCCACACTGTTTGAAACAAGCTTTCCACAGGGGTGACCTTGGTGGAGAGCTGTGGAGCCCACGGTTGGTGTAGCGTCCACATACTGTTTTAAACAAGCTCTCCACAGGGGTCACCTTTGTGGAGCGATGTGGAGCCCACGGTTGGTGTGGCGTCCACACTATTTAAAACAAGACTCCCACCTCAGTGTGTAGTCGACTAGGTCCCAAAGACAGGGCATGTCCCTATACAGTTCAATAAATTCACTGATCACTTCTTTTTCTCACGTAGACACCATTTTCGTTCATACGTCCGCACTCCACCGATGCCGCTATGCAACTGACCTTGACTGGTGGAATGCGTGTTTACAACTGTGAATCCACACGCATTCTATGGGCGTCCGTCCACAAATTTTGGTTTCAAACATGTGTCCATACAGTTTTAAACCGCTGGTGGAGACCGATGTGGAGAGCTTGTTTAAAACAGTGTGGCACGGTTTTAATACAGTGGAACCTGGATAATTGGCATTCCAAGGGACCAGGCCTACGATGATCAATTAACCAGGTTTTCCAATTATCCAGTTTTTCATGTATCCAGGTCCAGATTGTGCTTTGGCTTTATAACCAGGTTTTGTAACCACGTAAATAGAAAAGCAATAAAAACAAACCATGAATTCATAAAATAATCAATACAAATTTAATTAAAGTTTAATAAATAAATTGTAATTGTACATACGTGCATACACATACAAACAATACATTTAATTATTGTGGCTTGGAAAAATTAGTTATATGGGCCTGTTTCACACCTTAAAAATGTTGCACAACTCTTCGCGAGATTTACCGATGTCAAATTCTTGGATTAGTTTTAGTTTCAAGCTCAAATCAAGGCCGTTATATTTACGTTTGTGAAACATTGCGATCAAAATGGACCACATTTGATGAGTACAGAACAAAACTGAGGAGTTGTCAGTTTACAAAGATTGAGAAGGCAGTGCTCTCCAATTACAGAGGTCGAGAAGGCATCACTCTCCAATTACAGAGGTTTAGGGCCAGAATGTCGAGTTCAATTAAACGTCGAGTTTTGCCAATTAACCAGGTTCTACTGTACTAACATGGAGGCTATTCCCCGCCAACGGACCCTCAACGCTGAAAGCACGTTCATAGAAACTTGCTTTATGGGCTCTGACTGGAATTGTCATGTTGTCTGCATTTGCAAGGAATGTAAGGCTGATGATTGCAACAATTCCAATAACAACAACTACTGCAACAGCAGCTGCAGTATCAACAGCTTAAACAACAACTACAACAACAACAACAACAAACCATCACCCCGTTTCCCTGGAAGGGTAGGAAGTGATAATGGATAGCCACAGTACTCTGTTCTGATATATAACTAACGTACTTACCATCACGCCGTCTCCCGAAAGGGTAGGCAGAAAGAATGGACTGCCACATTTTAACCGATTTCTCTATATTCATATATCACAACACGCAAGTTCGTCGATTTCGAATATGTACATATTTTTAACCATTCTTCTCTCATCCATTCATTGCAGAGTGGAGTGCCTCATTGATACTTGGAATCTTAGAGGAGGAATGGAAGGGAAGTGAAATATAATAAGTTCGTCTTGTGGTCAGGTGTTTCACAAGAACAAAGCGGAGGTCAAGGTGTGGCAGCGATTTTAGCTCCAAGGATGATAGAATCCATGAAAGGATACGAATGTGAATCCCAGACTGATGTGGATCCGATTAAAAAAAATGGATTGACAAAAGTATTACTCATAATTGGGTATGCTCCGGTTAAAAGCGAAGATGAAACTGTGAAACATGAGTTCTGGGAAAGTATAAATGAGATAGCAGCGAGTAACGTGAACGAAATAATCATTTTAGCAGGAGATTTGAATGGATGACTCGTCTTTGATGGCCCTACAGCCCATATCGAGCCTTAGCCTCCAGTATTCTTCGCCTCTAACTCCTGCTGTCCTCCGCTTCGACCCTCCAATCTGACACTCATAACAATCTTGCCCCATCTCTCCCAACTTCATCCTCCCATCGCAGCTTTGGTCGTCCGATTGGTCTTCTACCACCTGGGTGCCACTCCAGCAATATTTTTGGGAGTTCGCGATGACGGCATCCTCTGTATATACATCTGTAGCATATATACATCATCCAAAATTTTGTCAGACGTAGTGGTCGTAAGAAGGGAGGAATGGGGAATGTTGTATTACATCAAGGGTGCGCTTAACCCAACCAATAAGTCCTGTTAACGCCTCGAACACCATATTCTGTTACCAATTTGCATTTTCGTCTCTATTGAGATAAAATTAATCCTCGAAAACAGATATATCTTAAATTTGTATTTTTAAAGACACTGCGCTTTACTTCTGACTAAAATAGTACCTACTTATTTATGATAATTATAATGCAAGGTGTATATTTTGCTTACCTATAATCAAAAGCTTATTTTGGACATCAAATATAGGCCAATCGTCAAGATAGTTGGAAGTTAAAAATAATTGTGCTATATACTCGTACGTGCGAAGAAAATGTTAAGTGAGTTAAAAATTGACTTATAAATTATTCCTTGAAAATTGATGTGAAACTCCATATTATAAATAATATTTTAATTAAATTAACTAACCATCACGCCGTTTCGCTGGAGGGGTAGGCAGAAAGAATGGACAACCACACTTTTCTTTCCTGACATATTTCTCTCGATTCATCAACATTCATACATCGTGTCATGCACGAGCGTCGATTTCTCTGACTCCTCACATGGCCGACATTCAATATTTGATTTATTTAATCGTGCCACGTTATCCTCGGTCTTCCTCTATTTCTGGTTCCATTTACATCATTAACATATCATTTTTTTACCATTCTTTCTTCATTCATTCTTTCCATGTGTCCAAACCATCTTAATGATCATTTCATTATTTTGTTCAAAACACCATCATTCGCACCGCATTTACTTCTTATATTTTCATTCGACACTCTATCATACACAGAGTATTCACACATTCGTCTAAGAGATCTCATTTCTACTGCATTTATTCTACTTTCATCCTTCTTTTGCAAGTTCCATGCTTCGCTTCCGTACATAAGGGTCGGTAGAAGAACACCATTGTGCACTGCCATTCTAGCTTTTTTATAGAACTATTTCTACTTTTGTATTTATTTTGACCAGCCAATTCCCGTTCACTCCTGGACAAAGGTCCGGTGCAGACTGCATCCAGGTTATTCCGACGTGTCTGTTCAGATCATCCTTCCACCGTAGTTGCGGTCGCCCTGCACTTCTCTTCGCCGTCCACGGTCTCCAAGTCAGCAGTCTTCTTGTCCACTTTTCATCTGAGCTTCTGGGTACGTGACCTGCCCATTGCCATTTTAGAGTCGCCACCCGGTGGATGATGTCAGTGACCCTTGTTCTTTCTCTCGCCGTATCGTTTCTGACTCTGTATCTTAGGCTTATTCCCAACATGGCTCTTTGGGTCACTCGCAGCACTTGGTATTTTGTTTGGACAATGTAACGGTTTAAGACCATAAGTACCAACTGGCAGAACGCAGGTTTCTAAACTTTTCGTTTCAGGTTGATCGGTATTTTCCGGTTTTTAAGGATGTAACTCATGTAACCGAAAGCTGCGCAGCTTAGTCCAATTCTTCTTTTTAGCTCTGCGGTTTGGTTATCTCGGCCCAATTGAATATTGTGTCCCAGGTATGTATATTCTTGGACATTCTCAATTCTGTTGCCGTCCCCGTTGATTTGAAGCCTTTCCGTGCCCATCACCTTGGTCTTTGCCAGGTTCATATTCAAACCTACAGATTTGGATACATCGTTTAGTTCTTTCAGCATTTCAGCTAGTTCCTCCGGAGTGTTGCTCACGAGTACGATGACGTCGGCAAAATGTAGATGGTTTAAATATTTTCCAACATTTTGATTGTATACAAATACTTGTAGACGAATACTGGATTTATTTACCCATTGCGGGTTATCAATTCAAGGATTAATTTTATCTCAATAGAGACGAAGAAACTGAATATGGTGATCTAGGTGTTTACAGGACTTATGACCTGTCATTGGTTGGGTTAAGCGCACGCCTTATGTAATTACAACATTCCCCATTCCACCTTTCTTATGACCACCATGTCTCACAAATCTTGGAAGTTGTATATATGTTAATATCCAACACCACAATTCATATGTCAGTTTCAATGCGCCATCTATGAAGATTAGATTTAAGCATTAAGCAGAAGATCTTTATAACGCAATGTGAAAGGTTACCGCCATATAGATCACCATATTCAGTTTCTTCGTCTCTATTGAGATAAAATTAATCCTTAAATATTTTCCATCCTTTTTATTACTAGCTTTATTACTAGCTATTTTATTACTAGCTTATACAAATGTTTCAGTATTATATGTATATTTGGATTTTAGGATTTGTAATTGTGACGTTGGTGGTAGTGGCTGCGAGCCACGTGGTCCACGTGTCTGAAGCAGCCCCCCACTGCCCCCTGGACCAAACGGAGACCGTGTATCTCCCGCACGAGATGACTTCTCTATACTACTCCTGCGCTCATGGCATAACCACCATCGAAGTATGCCCCCAGGGCACTGGGTTCGATCCTGACAAATTGGTGAGCTTCATACAGCCGATATTATAACAGAACTAACTAACCATCACGCCGTCTTTCCGAAGGGGTACGCAGAAACATTAAACTGCCACACTTTTCTTTCCTGGCATATTTCTTTCGCTTCCTCAACATTCATACATCGCGTCATGCGCGCGCGTCGATTTCTCTGACTCCTCACGTGGCCGACATTCAATATTTGATTATTTGATCGTGCCACGTTTTCCTCGGTCTTCCTCTATTTCTGGTACCATTTACATAATAAACATATAATTTTTTTACCATTCTTTTAGTAGGTTCGCAATCCGTATCCCGCAGAGGCGAAAAGAGAAAGATGGAGTGCCGCATCAGTTAATGTGTGGCAGTCCATTCTTTCTGCCCACCCTTACGGGGAGACGGCGTGATGGTTAGTTAGTTAGTTAGTTAATATATATATTTTACCATTCATCTTCATTCATTCTATCTATGTGTTCAAACCATCTTAATGATCATTTCAATATTTTGTTCATAACACCATCATTCGCACCGCATTCACTTCTTATATTTTCATTCGACACTCTATCATACACAGAGTATCCACACATTCGTCTAAGAGATCTCATTTCTTCTGCAATTATTATATTTTCATCCTTCTTTTGCAAATTCCATGATGTTTCTGGACCTGAGTATTACGAAAGACCGCCAGAAGTTATCTATGAAATACATTGATCGGCAGCCTATCTCTTCTAAGAAATGCGTCTCCTTCGATTAAACTGCAATAAAATTTTATTTTTGAATCTTTTTGGCCTTGTTTTCCAGACTTATGTCATAAATCAAATTCAATCAATTATAACCAATTGCTCCGTAGATAATTATAAACTGATTAAGAAAATGATTTAATTCATTTGATTTTATATTATCTGGAGATAACAACATGAATTGTCTATATATAGATGGATTCAATCGCGATATTGGTTCTGAAACTATGTGAACCTGTGAAAATTAGATTTTTAGATTCGAGGACAATACGAAATTGCCGTGTTTAATGAAGTTTAAGTACCAACCCTTATGAATAGAAGTGAAGCAAGGTTGAGAGCAGAATGAATGCGGTAAAGATGAGCTCCATTAAACGTATGTTGCAAACAGTGGCGGTACTTCCATACACGCCGAAAAGCCGGGCTTGCCTTAAAAAATCTATAAGGAGTATGCATTAATTCGTGCGGTTTTCTAAGTGAGGACGTTACTAGTATTATTTAAAGCTACTGTCATTGTGCGTCTTTTTCAGTATATGTCATTTGGTTAAAGCGTAAACAACAATTTTTTCTATTCATTTGAAAATGTCGAACTTTGTGCCAGAAAAGTGTTTATGCGGGGAGTTCTTCTTCATTACTTTAACATGAAGAAAAGAGCTACCGAAAGTCATCGTATTTTAGTGGAGGTGACCATGCTCTAGCTGGTTGAACGTGCCAGAAGTGGTTTGCACGGTTTAAAATTGGCAATTTGAAGAACGACCCGGACAGTCAAAAAGTTTGAAGATGAAGAATTGGAGGCATTGTTCGATGAAGACGCGTGCCAAACGCAAGAAAAACATGCAAAATCATTGGGAGTTGATTAAGCAACCGTTTTCAGGCGTTTAAAAGCATAGGGATTCATCCAAAAGCTTGAAAATTGGGTGCCGTATGAATTGAAGCCAAGAGACGTCGAACGCCGATTCTGCACGTCGGAAATGTTGCTTGAACGCCACAAAAAGAAGTCATTTTTGCATTGGATTGTCATTGGTGATGAAAAATGGATTTATTACGATAACCCCAAGCGCAAGAAATCGTATACAAAGCCCGGTCAACCATAAACATCCACGGCAAAGCCGAATATCCATGGCGCCAAGGTAATGCTCTGTATTTGGTGGGATCACAAGGGTGTGTTGTATTATGAGCTGTTGAAATCGGGTCACACGATCAAAAGGGACCTCTACCAAACACAATTGATTCATTTGAAGAGAGAGATCGCGGAAAAACGCCCAGAATATGCGACCAGACACGAATCCAAAGACCGGTTAAACATTTGTCATTCACGCCACCGCCCCCTATCCATTGCCGCTCCTATCCAATCATGTCCAACAATCCTCTTCAGATCGTCCAACTCTACGGAATCCTGTACGTGGTCTCCACTCCAGAACCCGTCTTCCCCGTTGGCTGTCGGTTCTCCGACAGATATGACCAGCCCACCGCCACCTCAGCCCGCCTATCCGTTGAGCCACCTCAGTCACCTTGGTTTGTTGTCGAATAAATTCGTTTCTAAATCTGCCCCTCAAGGTTATTCCAAGCATGGCTCTTTCCATGGCGAGCTGGGCGACCTTGAAAAAAATATTATATCTTCTTCTTCTCCTTCTTTAACAGCCGTTGTCGTCCACTGCTGGACATAAGCCTCCCCCGTACTTCTCCACGTATGACATGTCATACGGGGGGTGGTTGGCATTACAACGCCACGCTTGCCAGACGGGTTGGCGAGGTGTTCTTCCACGTTAGCCTATGCATCAATATTATCCACCGAGGTAATTCACACTCGATCTCTAACATTTCGCATAGTTTCCAGGGGAGACCAAAGTCGAGGAGGTGTGGATAGGTACTTGGGATCAGATCAATCCACCACGGTGATAGCCATGCACCGCCCGAAGAGTCAATAGGATCCCCCTTACTCCCCCCTTTTTATATCGTCATGGATTAACAGCTTCTTCTCCTTCTTCACTTATCACGAGGACAGACTAAGACTCGAGTCATTGATTGCTTACTCCGTAGGAATGCGTCCCCTCGCCCTTGGTGGAGCCGACTGCCTTCCAGTGCCCGACCAACAGCTCGGAGCTGGAGGTGTTTATAGACCCCGACGACTGCCGCACCTGGTACTTCTGCATCGATGGAATTGCCATGATTCACCACTGCAACGAGGGCTTCGAGTTCGACCTGGAATTATGGGTTCGCGATTTTATTTTTTATATTTACTGATAATGAGTCTACGCACACTGGATCCATTTGGCAAAAACATGGACATAGGGGTCAAACTCCGAATTTTGCCCTGATTTTTTAAAATTAGGCCCTCTGTGTGATTCCAAACCACTTTTTTTTTTTTTTTTGTATGAAGCAAAACTGATTTTTGCATTTATTTCGGAATCAGTTAGATACGTCAAAACCAAACATAGTAAGGATTATAGAGGACATAATCTTCTACATTACTTGTTCCGACATCTAATTCATATCAGGTTGGAGCAACTCTTCGCGGCGAATGAAACTAATTACTCTATTTTTTCTTTTCTTGTCTTTTTCTTTTTTTTACATTTTAAATTATATTTCATCCTTCATTATTCATTATTACTAATACTACTAGTTTTTTCTTTAACTTATCAAAGTGTTACTTTATTCTTCCTATATATTTAACCTTATGTCAGTTGTTATTATATATAATATTTGTGGTAGCATATAATTGGCCTTGTTTTGTTGTCTCTTTGTGTTTATATTCATTTACTGTAATTGCTGTTTGTTACCCTCAATAATAAAAAAAAAAAAAAAAAAAAAAAATATCTCTGCCCGTTTAAAAGCAGCAGACATTATAAATCTTAATTAGTTGTTACGAGTATAAAGTGGTTTGGGATTTTTTGTTAGATGCATAAATGATCATCGCGTTCCTTTACAAAATAATGGAGTGATTTTAGCATAATTGTGATCAGTGTGCTACGGCAGAATTTTAATAGAAAGACTAAGAAAGATGCCGAGTGACAAAGTTTGGGATGTTCAAGGTGCCTTTACCTGTATGAATGTTAGAGGTGGATGGATCAAATTTTTGCATTGACTGGCCAAAAACCGCGAACTTTTCTGTGTGTTTGTCAATTTGCCCAAAGAATATGATTGTGTAAATAGAGGAAAGTTGTTGAAGGCAGGGAAGAATAAGAATACTGATAATTTAGATAGCAGGCAATAGACTAACCGAACTACTCGTACATAAAATAAATACACAAAAAATAATGCAAGGGAAAATTTTATGAATTATTTATTTATTTATACATTTGGAGATGTGGTGAGAGATAAAAGCAGTGGAGGTTTCAGCGTTTATTGCAGGTCACAAGTAATCATACGTTACAGTATTATGTACTCGTGATGGAGCGTGCGCCTGGATGGCGATAGCAGCGGGGCGGAGTCCGGGTGGTGAGCAGTAGAGGATGATGGCTCGCTGGGCAGTAGCGTCGGTCGGCTGGAGCGAAGATTCGTCTGAAATTACGTCGTAGCAGTGTAGATAGTTGTGTAGCTCGGTAGGAAGGTCGGAGGTTTCTCGTACGTAGACTTGACGGCGTAGACTCGTGTCGGTTAGAAGTCGCAAGAAGGAATACTGTAGTAGCGTGGTTTCGTAGGTCGGCGCGGGAGGGAGTCCGATATCCCTCGTGGCGTAGACTTATTAACGTAGACTCGTGTCTGTTAGAAGCCGTAATACCGACTGACGTATTGGGTGGTCGGAAGTACCGCTTTTATATGCTTTGCTTTCCATTGAACATAATGCTCTGCTCTGGTGACCTAGTGACCAAACTGAATAAATCTGGGCCTTCGATTCAGCGTTTCGATAAGTAGGTCCTGAGTCAGTATTTTGTATCCGATGTTCACAAAATACCTCCGATATACCCGATAAATTTTGATTATTATTAATATTATTTTTTTAATCAATGCGTAAATACATTATGGAGGAATATCTAAAATCTTAACCTCGCATTTATTATATTATATTTATAGAGATATTGATAGTTATTAGACGCAACGTGTAGAAGATACTCATCACAGGGAAGGGAGGGTTAAATCGACCCCTGAGGTTCGCTTCACTCACAATGGACCATTTTAGGAATGACTGGGCTAATGTTACTATTATTACTTGGGTTTCTTCAAATCATGCTGGTATTAAATTTTGACGGAGAACCGGATTCCGGAACCCGGGGAAGACGGGTTCTGGAGTGGAGACCGCGAACAGGATTCCGTAGAATAGGACGTCCCCCTGCCCGTTGGACTGAGGTATTGTGAGGATTGCTAGACGTGACGATTGTTAGGGGTTTCTCCCGCACCCCCAGGGGTGGGCACCCCAGGTTAAGAACCACTGATCTAGGGTATTAAAAGCGTTTTTGGATAATTTTGAATTCCGTTTTTTTTTTGTGTGTCCATTCTACCCTTCTATTCCAGACGTGCGTCCCAGTTTCTGACAATGGCTGCACAGCTTCCAGGAGCACCCCCTCGTCTCCTGCTTATACAACCACTACAGCAGACGCCGCAAAGCCGAAGTGCCTGGAAGATGAAAACGTGAGATAATCTAACATATCCCATAATGGAGTTCTTTATCGACCCTAATGTATGCAAGTGAGGCTTGGAGTTGGCGGAAGAAGGATGAAAGTAGGATAAAGATGACCTTCGTAGCCGAGTGGTAAGTGCATTGACTGCCACCCCGAAGGTTCCGGGTTCAATTCCCGGCGAGCGCAGTGTGATTGTCACACTGTCATTGGTCTGGTGTAGAATTTACGTGACAATAAAATGGCGATAGATTAGCTATCTATCACACGACACAAGAATCACTATGTAAATTGCGATTCAACAAAATAATAATAATAATAAATGCCGTAGAAATTTGATCACTTAGAAGTATGTGCGGAAAAACAATGTATAATATGGACAAAAGATTCAAAGTTCCAAGTAAACAGTAAACATGGATGGAGAAAGAATAGTTAAGAAAGTATAATTTACCGATGTAAATAGAGTACGAAGTCGAGGTAGACCGAGAAAATCATGGTATGACCAAATTAATCAAATTCGAAAGGTTGGTCACGTTAGATGTTGGAAGAATCGACGAGGAAGCTAGAGAGCAGTGGCGGTGCTTCCATACAAGCCGAAATACCGGGGTTGCCATATATCTATACCATAAGATATCTGCAATTTTTTGTATGGATTCGAAGCCGGGCTTTATCACTCTGAAGTATGTTACTATTCGATGTGTCACGAACTTCATTTATATTGTCAGAATTTTATCTGTCATTTACGTTATGTGCAGAAATGTTATGAAAAGAAAGATTATGTAATATCTTTCTTCTACTTCTTCGATGGCCCTACAGCCCATATCGAGCCTTAGCCTCCAGTATTCTTCGCTTCCAACTCCTCCTGTCCTCCGCTTCGACCCTCCACACTGACACTCGTAACAATCTTGCCCCATCTCTCCCAACTTCATCCTCCCATCGCAGCCTTGGTCGTCCAATTGGTTTTCTACCACCTGGGTGCCACTCCAGCAATCTTTTTGGCGTTCGCGATGACGGCATCCTCTGCACGTGACCGGCCTATCTCAGTCTATTCAGTCTGACGTGTGTGGTTTCTTAATTAGTAATTTCTTTACGAACATTAATTTATATTTCGTGTTTTGGTGTTAACAAATGAATTATTATTGTATATTAACAGCTTATTTCTTATTAATTATATTTTTTCTTGTATTTGTAAGTACATTATTATATTAAACAAGAACATGAGTTTGATGACGCAGAAAAATATTTTTTGTATATATTTAAAATGGGATTTAAAATCAGTTAATTTACGAAATTAATTTAGAAAGATAAAACTCTTTTAATCCGGAAAAGACATTATCGTGACCCTCTACTAATATTGTAACACAAAAAAGTCGGACGGGCTTGCCTTACTGGTTGACCCTAGGCACGCCACTGCTAGAGAGGTTTTTTATTTTTTAATTTATTTTTTAATTTTTTAAAAGAGTTCCCGCCACATACCCGAGGCTGTTATAGGGCGTAGCGGCGCCCTTTTATCAGCCTCGCTCGTACACTCCCTGGGCCTGACCCGGTCCATCCGGGACTTACATTTAAATACGGCAACAACAAGGGGGTGCCAGACCACATTTAATCTACTCAATCTTACTTCTATGCTCCGCTGTACTTTATTGAATAAATAAAAATAATAATACATGAATAGCTAGAGAGGTGTCTCTGCCTACCCCTGCATGGAAAGTTCGCAACATTATTAATTCTGAGTTATATTTCTTTCAGAAGTGCCGTTTGGAATCCAGGGCCGGGGCAGAGGGAGATCAGCAACTTGCCCGCAGTCCCGTATCAGGGCACAGAGTCCAGTGTTCTGGCGACTCTCTATCCGTGATTCCTGATGATGAAGAGTGTGACAAGTTTTATGTCTGCTTCGGCGGGACCGTTACCGAGTACAGATGCGATTCTGGCCATGAATTTGATCCTGTATCGTTGGTAACCTATAATTACAATTATTGTAGTAAATCTTATTTTTTAATTGTATCTCAATAGAGACGAAGATGCAAACTGGAAACTGAATATGATTGATCAAGGTGTTTACAGGACTTATGACCTGTACAACATTCTCCATTCAACCTTTTTCTTTATGACCATGTAAGCCAAATTTTTGGAGGTTGTATATATGTTACAAATCTATGCTTAACTTCACATGTTAGTTTCAATACGCCATCTATGTAGATTTTGATTACATATGTTAATCTTTTTAAGATTAATCTATATAATCCTCACACTAACGCCATCTATGGAGATTAATTTTTAGCATTTAGCAGAACTACTTTATTAACACAATGTGAAGGCTATCGCCATTAGCGCATTGTTAGAAGCCGCCTGGAGATGCCACTCCTATCTATATGCCAAAGAATTGACCAGAATGATTACAATATTTTTTATAAGTATTTTTTTGTGAATGTATATATTTAAGTATACATTCACAAAAAAATCTTATTTTATTATTATTTTTTAAAAAGATTTAACCAAGGATTTAAATCAATGATATTAGAATTAATTTTTACAATCTTAAATGTGAGCAGAAAATAGCTCATTATTATGAAGAAGGAATCTGGTCGTGTCCAGGCTTGAACCCAAGTCCCCTGGATTAGGGGAGCCAAGCGTTCTATCCCCTAGACCACCACCCGATTATTTTTAATTTATACGATTTCATAATATTAATAGGCCATGAATGTCATCTAGAGAATATTTTGAACCCAAGTGAGCGAGAGAGGACTACTTCTTTGAAATGTACGGAAAAACCATGCATGATATCTAACGATGAAGTAAGAAAGGAACGTGAGGCAGATGAATGCGTGATAAATAAAATCAATGAAGGGTCACTATGATGGTTTGGACATGTGGAACGAATGCATGAGGGAAGAATGGTTAAAAATATATATTCGAGTAGTGTGAATGAAAAAGAAATCGACGAAGGCCAAGGAACACATGGCATAACCAAATTACTGAATTACTGAAAGACGGCCATGTTCGAAGTAGGAACAATCGACGAGCGTGAATGTAGGAAGAGGCGCGAGAGCTATGTCAGGATAGAACAATGTGGCGATCCATCCTCTCTGCCACCCCTCCAGAGCAACGGCGTGATGGTTAGTTAGTTAGTTAGTTAGTAATTATTGTTTGTCTTTGTCTCACTTGTCAAATCAAATCAAATCCATCAAGTCAGTTTATTTTCTCAAAAGACATTACAAACATTTTTCATAGTTTAAGGCATCTATTGAGAACAGGTAAAACATAATAAATATATATAATACCAGGAAGGCATGAGAGATTGTTCGACATTAGGAATACAAGATACTCTCCAAAGTCAAGAGTATTTGAATCGTGTTTTTCAGAAGTAGCCCACATCCAGTAACCGCAACTTTACAGGACGGACAAAAAACTGTCTGGTACAAAATTTTCCTAACTAACTAACTAACTAACCATCACGCCATTTCCCCGGAGGGGTAGGCAGAGGATGGATCGCCCCACTGGCCTGTCCTGGCATACCTCTCGAGCTTCCTTTACATCCATACATCGTACCATGCACGCACGTCGATTGTTCCGACTTCGAATGTGGCCGCCTTTTAATAATTGATTAATTTGGTCATGCCATGTTTTCCTCGACCGTCCTCGGCTTCTTTTCCCACTCACGCTGCTTGTGTACAACTTTTTAACCATTCTACTTTCATCCATTCGTTCCATATGTCCGAACCATCTCAGAGATCCTTTTTTAATTTTATTCATGATGCAGTCATCTGCCTTACATTTCATTCTTATTTCATCGTTCGGTATTCTTTCATACAATGTTTTCCCGCACATTCTTCTTAGTGATCTCATTTCTACCGCGTTTATCCTGCTTTCATCCTTCTTTTGCCAGCTCCAAGGTTCACTTCCATACATGAGGGTTGGCACTAGAACTCCACTGTGTACAGCCATCTTTGCTTCTGTGGATATATTTCTATTTGCAGTAATGACTTACAATATATATATTTTTTCAATACACATTTGTCATAGGGAGTAAAATAGACAAATGTGTATTGAAAAAAAAAAATTATTGCAGGAAAATTTTGTACCAGACAGGTTTTTGTCCGTCCTGTAAAGTTGAGGTCACTGGATGTGTGCTACTTCTGAAAAACACAATTCATTTGTCTTCTCGTTATCATTTGTCTTGTGATTCGCTGATGACATAATTCTGTTGTCGGAGTCTCCGACAACTCCAAGAAGTTCTGGAGGCTTTAAATGCATCATCTAAAAAAAATGGCCTTAAAATGAATATGACAAAGACAAAAATATTGACTACACACAAATTGAAGACACTAAAATCAAAAATAAAAATGAAGAAGTGTTGGATTAATATGTGTACCTTGGTCATCTGTTGGCTTTTGGGAGAAGGGGTCAAGTCAATGAGATTGATAGGAGAATACAGCTCGGTTGGTCTGCATTCGGAAGGCTGGGCAACATCTTCAAGTCAGACATGCCACAAAATTTAAAAACAAAATTGCTGGACCAGTTCTTGCTACCTGTGATGCGAAAATAAGCAACGTACAAAATCAAAGTTGCGCAACGAGCCATGGAAAGATCCATGTTGGGTATCTCGCTTAGAGATCATATACTCAATGTTAGAAGACGCACCAGGGTCACCAATGTAGGGATACGCTTTGCGAGGATAAAGTGGCTGTGGTCTGGTTATGTGTGTCGACGGGATGATGGAAGGGAATGGAGGCCAAGTGTCGGAAGACAGCCTACCAGGTGGAGCGATGATATTCAAATCAAATCAATCAAATCAAATCAGTTTATTAACTCAATAGACATTACAAACAGGAAAATGTTTAAGGCATCTATTAAGTACAGGTAAAATATCATAAAAATACAACAAAGTACCAGGAACGCATTAGAGATGGTTCGACATTAGGAAGACAAGATACTTTCTAAAGTCAATAGTATTTGCCCCCTGAACGTACTTTCACTAACATGAAAGACGTCGATCTCCGAGGAGACCGCGTTCAGCAGACTAATTGCTCTTCCCACCGGTGTCACCAGAGGCAGATTGGTTCTGGCGGCCGGTAGGTAAAACAATCTGTGCTGTCGCTGTCGGAGATATCTATCGGGGACAAAAAGACCAACATCCCCCAGTACGGCCGAGTTCTCGAAGTATCCCCTAATTAATCTGAAGAAATGGGTTATTAGATGTCCATCTCTTCGAAGCTGTAAAGAATTGGTTCCGAGCATTCCCAGAAGAAATGCCGTGGGATAGAGCCACGGATAGCTACCATACTCCCTCATGTAGAGATACCTCAGACATTTTTTCTGAACCCTCTCCAGCATAACGGAATATCTCGCCTCGTGAGGACTCCATATCACAGAACCACTTTCGAGCCTGCTCCAAACCAATGCGTTGTATAGGACTCTGAGCACATTGGGATCCCTGAAAACCCTTCCGGTCCGGACGATGAACCCCAACATCCTCAGTGCAATGCCACAAATCCTCTCGATATGTGCACGAAAAGTCAGCCAACTCTCATAGATGATTCCGAGATCCTTCATCGTAGATACATGTGCCAGTTGCTGGTTGTTCATTGTGTATCTATGATATACAGTTCTCAATGCTCTAGTAAATGATAGCATAACGCATTTAGAGACATTGAATTGCATTTGATAACTGTGACTCCAGTTAACAATATTATTGATGACGACTGGAGGCGAAGACAGTCTTCAGGTTTTTAATAGGATATTGTGCTGACGGTAGGAAGGGATATTGTGCTGACGGTAGGAAGGGCCGGGAGAACAATGGCAAGATACCGAGGGAGACGGCGTGGGGTAAAGAAGTTTACGTCCAGCTAGGGGTTGAAAGAAGCTGACGAAGAATTATTGTTTATTTAACTTGTTGCAACCCGAGAAATATTCAGGTCTTACAGGTGGACGGTGTCCGGAGGGATTTCATAATCGGTTGTATATGCGAGTGTCACTATATATTCTGGCTACATGGTCCCTCCAGTATCTTCTTCTGGTGGCTATACTTGGGCGTGTTACTCTTTAGATACTCTATTAGGAGGAGCATATGGCAAATGAACAATGATGTGGCTTTATACAATGGAAAAGATAACTATTGGGCGTAGTCCAGAAAATAGAAAGTGTATCCTGGAACACATAACGAAATTTTTTTTTTTACCTCGTTAAGGAAGACTAAATGCAAAATTTCATAATGTGTTCCAGGATACACTTTCTATTTTCTGGACTCCGCCCAATAATTATCTTTTCCATTGTATAAAGCCACATCATTGTTAATTTGCCATACTATGCTCCTCTCAATAAAGTATATTATAAAGAGTAACACGGCCAAGTATAGCCACATTTGATAATGCCTTAGAAGGGCGAAACATGTCATATAATATTTTCATCTGGATCTACTCCACGGAACGATATCCTCTATTTCGCAAATGTTTCGTATGTCTGCGTTACGGACTTGATCTCGGAGAGTTTTTCCACTAATGGATCTTAGGACCTTGGTCTCAGAAAGACAGCCGGTGATAATTATTGCCTTATCTGCCTCAGGTGACACCGGTGGGAAGAGCAATTAGTCTGCTGAACGCGGTCTCCTCGGGGATCGACGTCTTTAATTTCATTTTAATTTATTTTGATAATAATCACAAACATTACAGACATATAATTCCAAATCGTTCGCAATTACATTATAAACAGAGAAGCATTAAAAAAATAAAAATTAAGCTTAAGAGTAAGAAAAAATCATAACATTGATATTGCATCCCTGAGGCAACTCACACTATCACGAAATATGTCGACCTCCGAGGCGATCCGATTAAGCAATAAGATTGCCCTACCCACAGACATAACCATTGGCAGGTTGGTTCTGCAGCGTGGCAAATAAAACAATATGTGCTGTGAAGGCATATTCATATTTGTGAAGGCATATTCAGAAGACAAATACTCTCGACTTTAGAAAGTATCTCGTCTTCCTAATGTCGAACCATCTCTAATGCGTTCCTGGTATTATTTCATTTCATTTTCATTTATTTCAATAAAAATCACAAACATTACAGACATATAATTCTAGATCGTTTGCAATTACATTATTAGAATTTATAAGAGAAGCATGAAAAAAAAATATATAAAAAAATTAAGCAAGAATTAGAAAGAATCATAACATTGACATTGCATCTCTGAGGCAACTCACACTATCACAAAATATGTAGACCTCCGAGGCGACCCGATTAAGCAATAAGATTGCCCTACCCACAGGCATAACCATTGGCAGGTTGGTTCTGCAGCGCGGCAAATAAAACAATCTGAGCTACATCACTCAGGACATCCGAGTTCTGTATACGGCCGCCAATCAGCTGAAAGAAGTGAACTCCCAAGTGGATATTCCTCCTTCTCTCCAAAGATTGGTAGCTTAGCATACCTAGCAAATATTCAGTCGGAAAGAGCCACGGGTATTATGTTGTATGTATATAATATTTGACCTGTACTCATTAGATGCCTTAAACATTTATGCTGTTTGTAATGTCTTTTGAGTTAGTTAGAATGTTTCAATCCTGGGATTGGTTTGCAGCGATTTCTTCTATTCTTCTCTTCCATTCTTCCCTGTCTTGTGCGGCTCTTTTGAAATCTGCACATGATGAGCAGCGCACGTCCACCAACAGGTCCTCCAGGTACTCTCGGCTTGGGCGTCCCCTAGAGTTTGTCCCTTGGGTCATACCCTCCATTATGGCATGCAAGAGACCTTCTTGACGTATTACATGGCCGATCCATCTTGCACGCCTTTCGGAAAAGGTCCTGAGCAGGTGCCTTCCTCCTTCGATTCCTAGAAAGAACTTCCTCATTCGTGATGTGGTCTCTCCAGGAAATTCCTAATAGTCTTCTATAGGACCACATCTCAAAAGCCTCTAGTCTCCGCTTATCTCCTTCGGATAGGCACCATGTCTCGTAGCCGTACATCGAGATACTCCCTACATAGATCTTGATGAGGAGTATTTCCAGTTTCAAGTCTATATTATTTGATTCTATTATTTTCGACCTTTTATTAAATGCAAGCCTAGCCTGATGTATACGGCTGTCGACCTCGCTCTTAGACCGACCGTCCCATGTTATTTTGCTCCCGAGGTAGAAAAACTCCTTGGTGTTCTTTAGTGGAACTCCTGACATCACTACTCTCATCTGATGTTGCGTTCGGCCTACAGTCAATAGCTTTGTTTTGTCTTTATTTATCTTCATGTTGTAGCTGTCTTGAAGAATGCCTTGCATAGTTGCTAAGGCCTCCTGCAGTTCTTCCTCACTTAAGCAACCATAGCAATATCGTCAGCAAACCTTATCATGTCTATCTTTTGCCCGTGTATCCTTACACCTTCTCCATATTCTTGTACAAAATAATCAATGGAATTTGATTATATTATTTTAGACCTATTATTAAATGTTTGGAAATGTTTGGGGTGAGAGTTAAAGGCAGTGGAGGTTTCAGCGTTTATTGCAGATCACAAGTAATCATACGTTAACAGTATTATGTACTCGTGATGGAGCGTGCGCCTGGACGTCGATAGCAGCGGGGGCTGACGGCTCACTGGGCAGTAGCGTCGGTCGGCGGGAGCGAAGACTCGTCGGAAGTTTCGTGGCGTAGCAGTGTACACAGTTGCGTAGCTCGGTAGGAGGGTCGGAGATTTCTCGTACGTAGACTTGACGGCGTAGACTCGCGTCGGTTAGAAGTCGCAAGAAGGAATACTGTCCATGGTGGTCGGATGTACCGTTTTTATATGCTATGCTTCCATTTTCACACGATGCTCTGCTCTAGTGACCTACTGACCAAACTGAATAAATCTGGGCCCTGGAATCATCAGTTTTGATAAGTAGGTCCTGAGTCAGGCGTTTTTCGGTTATTCGTGTCATATATTTCATCATGAAATATGCTGGTTCAGCGTCAAATTCCGCTTATATGGGTTATGCATTTAACCCCGACAAATGCAAGCATAGCCTGATGTATACTAGATGATGTATTTGTTTTGATTTTTATAATTTTGTGAACCAACATGACAGTTTGTTTTATCATCAGATGTGCGTACCAATCACCGACAGCGGGTGCACTGCCTCCAAGACAACTACTACCTCCTTTACTCCAACCTTCGGCACAGATGCCCCCACCACTTCTCGGCCGTTCAACTGCCCGACAGTGAGCACGAACGTCGTAATGTATCCCGATCCAGACGACTGTGCCAGATTCTACGTCTGCTTCCTGGGCCAGGCTACGGAGTACGTATGCTTAAGCGGTCATGAATTCAGCCCACAACAAGGGGTATGTATGCAGAGTTTTGTAATTTTAATAACAGTTTTTTATACAATTTGTTTTTTTATTTTATTATTTAATTTGTGATGAATGTTAATAAGTCCAAGGTAATGATTTTTGAAAAGGAAGAAACCATGACAGTCTGCAACATTAGCGCGAATGGTGAAAATTTGGAGCAAGTAGTTGAGTTTGCGTATTTAGGTAGTATGTTTACAAGAGATGGGCGAGTGGAGAGGGATATCGAAAGAAGGGTTGGGGCAGGCAATAAAGTGAATGGTGCACTTAAAGTTGTCATCGCAAACAAAAACCTATCCAAAAAAGCTAGAATGGCAGTGCACAATGGTGTTCTTCTACCGACCCTTATATATGGAAGCGAAGCATGGAGCTGGCAAAAGAAGGATGAAAGTAGAATAAATGCAGTAGAAATGAGATCTTAGACGAATGTGTGGATACTCTGTGTATGATAGAGTGTCGAATGAAAATATAAGAAGTGAATGCGGTGCGAATGATGGTGTCATGAACAAAATAATGAAAGGATCATTAAGATGGTTTGGACATATGGAAAGAATGAATGAAGAAAGAATGGTAAAAAAAATATATGTTAATGATGTAAATGGAACCAGAAATAGAGGAAGACCGAGGAAAACGTGGCACGATCAAATAAATCAAATATTGAATGTCGGCCATGTGAGGAGTCAGAGAAATCGACGCGCGTGCATAACATGATGTATGAATGTTTAGGAATCGAGAGAAATATGTCAGGAAAGAAAAAGGGTGGCAGTCCATTCTTTCTGCATACCCCTTCGGAGAGCAGGCGTGATGGTTAGTTAGTTAGTTAGTTACAAATACTTGTAGACAAATACAGTAGAGTCTCGGTTATCCGACCTTCGGTTATCTGACCTTCCGAGTTATCCGACCTACCGGGGCAAATAATCTTAATAGATGGCCCTAGTGTAGATTGACATAAAAATGTGGAGTTATTTAACATAGTAGCATATAATATACAAGTTTCAAAAATTTGTCAGACGTGGTGGTCGTAAGAAGGGCGGAATGGGGAATGTTGTTAACATAAAGTGATCGCTTAATCCAACCAATGACAAGTCAAAAGTCCTGTAAACGCCTCGATTACCATATTCTGTTTCCAAATTTTTTTTTTACATCTTTGTCTCTATTGAGATACAATTAATCCTTAATAACAGTAATTTTTAAACAATGTTTAGAACTTTGTAAACAACGCGAACATTATTTAAACTTTGACGACCTTCGTGGTAAAGTGGTAAGAGTTCTGACTGCCATACCAAAGGTCCCGGGTTCGATTCCCGGCGACGGCAGTGAGCAATGCCGTCTGGAAAGTATTTACAAGGCAGTAAGCACAAAGACAATAATATACTTATTAATTCATGAAATTTAATTGTATCTCAATAGAGACGAAGATGCAAATTGGAAACAGAATATGGTTGATCAAGGTGTTTACAGGACTTATGACCTGTCATTGATTGGGTTAAGCGCACGCTTTATGTAATACAACACTCCCCATTCCACCTTATTTTTTCTTATGACCACCATGTCTGACAAATTTTTAGAAGTTGTTTACATGTTTATCTCCAACACCACCCTTTACATGGTAGTATATTCAATCTACACACTAACGCCATCTATGAAGATTGTATTTTAAGCATTAAGCAGAAGATATTTTTAACACAATGTGAAAGGCTACCGCCATTTAGCGCATTGCTAGAAACCGCCTGGAGATGTCACTCCAATCTATATGCTATAATTTTGATCAGTTTTTGTTTTTTACAACATTTTGAATGTATACAAATACTTGTAGACGAACAACTGGATTTCACCCATTGAGGGTTATCAATTCAAGAATCAATTGTATCTCAATAGAGACGAAGAAGTATTATACTCTATTGAGATACAATTGATTCTTGAATTGATAGCCCGCAATGGGTGAAATCCAGTTGTTCGTCTACATTCGTGTAGATTCAAAATGTTGTAAATAAATTGTGGCAATATCACTTGCACAAGTAATTGCGTAGACTTTCACGGTTGGCAGCAATATATTTGTTGTGTTTTTGGGTAACACCGTGTGATAACTCCTTCTCGACCGACGTTTCGGAGATCGTTGCAGTCTCCATCAGTGATATGCATTGTGTCTGCTAAGGTACTTCACCGTTGTACCGTGTCGCCGGCAGTGTGTACGTGTGAGACAAAGGTTCCCCGAAATAGCTTGGCACAGGGGGCATTCCGTATCAAACTGCCCTCGTATTATGGAGGAATACCTAATCTTAACCTTGTATTTATTATATTTAAAGAGATATTGATGGTTAAAAGAAGCAACGTGTAGAAGGTACCCATCATAGGGAGGGAGGGTTAATGAAAACCCTTTCGAAGAAAGTACTTTTTTAACTTGAAAACATTTAAACATGTAATGATTATTTTTTTAGCAATGCGTCCCTATATCGGATGAGGGCTGTACGGCGCAGAAAACCACGGCAATCCCTCAAACCACATGGGGTCCAATCTACGACTGTCCGATAAGCGACACCATCTCATTCCACGTCGACCCTGTCCACTGCGACATCTACTATTTGTGCTTCAGGGGGAGTTCTTCCATCTACTACTGCCCAGCAGGCTTTGAATTCGACGAAGGGATAGTGGTGAGTACTTCATATCCTATTACAGGGATGGCGAACGAGCCAATTTTTAATAATATGTCGCGTGCCACATGCCATGGAAATAAAACTAACTTACTAAAGGGGGAGTATGGGGAATCCTATTGACTCTTCGAGCGGTGCATGGTCATCACCGTGGTGATGGCCATGCTACGCTGGAGGATTGATCTGATCCCAAGTACCTATCCACATCTCCTCGACTTTCGAATTGAAAAATAATCATTTAAAATTTTTTCGTGCAAAAACATCGTTTTATTTTTTACAACATTTTGAATGTATACGAATTCTTGTAGATAAATACTGGATTTCACCCATTGCGGATAAATTATTTTAATTTTATAAGGATTAATTGTATCTCAATAGAGACGAAGATGTAAATTGTTTTCTGGGAACAGAATGTGGTGGCCGAAGCGCTGACAGGACTTATGACCTGTCATTGGTTGGGTTGAGCGATCGCTTTATGTTTAACAACATTCCCCATTCCCCCTTTTTTCTCATGACCACCACGTCTGACAAATTTTTGGAACTTTTATTTATGTTAGTATCCGGCGCCTATCTTTACATATTCACTCTACACTAGCGTCATCTATTAAGATTGGAAAGCATTAAGCAGAAAACCTTTATTAATGTACTGTGAAAGTCTCTGCAAATCATACAGTACTAGACTACGCCTGGAGATGTCTCTCCAATTTTATACCTACTTGGACCAGTTATTTTATACAACATTTTGAAAGTAGACAAATACTGGATTTCACCCATTGCGGATAAATTCAAGCCAAGAAGACAGTGCACAATGGTGTTCTTGTGCCGACCCTTATGTATGGAAGTGAAGCATGGAACTGGCAAAAGAAGGATGAAAGTAGAATAAATGCAGTAGAAATGATATCTCTAAGACGAATGTGTGCCAAATCTATGTATGATAGAGTGACAAATGCAAGTATAAGAAGTGAATGTGGTGCGAATGAAAATGTTATGAACAAAACAAGGAAAGGGTCATTAAGATGATTTGGACACATGGAAAGAATCGGTCACGTGAGGAGTCGGAGAAATTGACGAGCGTGCATGACAAGATGTATGAATGTAGAGGAAGTGAGAGAATTATGTCAGGACAGAACAGTGTAGCGCTCCATTCCTTCTGCCTACCCATTCGGGGAGATGGCGTGATGGTAAGTTAGTTACTTAGTTAGTTAGCGGATAAATTATTTTTATTTTATAAGGATTAATTGTATCTCAATAGAGACGAAGATATAAATTGTTTTCTGGGAGCAGAATGTGTTATATCTTCGTCTCTATTGAGATACAATTAAGTTTTATTTTTTGTTTAAGGTTTTTAAGGCAAGCCCGGCTTTTCGGCTTGTATGGAAGTACCGCCACTGGGAGTGTTCGAATCTCAAGGCCATTATAACCTGTTTCAGGGGTGTCTGGCCATATCCGCCACCGGCTGCACGGCATCCAGGTACCCGACCACCACCACTACCACGGAAGCCCCGGGCTTCTCCTGCCCCACCAGCGGATCCCAGGTCACCTTCCACGGAGACCCTGACAACTGCGGCAAGTTCTACATATGTTTCGCCGGTCTGTCGTCGGAGCACTACTGCGACGACGGTTTCGAATTTGACGAAACGTCGAAGGTGAGTAAAAAAATATCCAATCCTAATGTGAAATGTGAATGGAAGTGAAACTTACTGGCATAAGAAACTTCGTCAGAACGAAACATCTCATAAGAGTAGCAGAAATGAGAACATTTTGACCCTTAGAGATAGGATACCCAATGAAGAAATTCGCAGATGGAGTAGGCAGAGAAGACGATTCTGGAGGGACCACATCGAGAGATTGCTAAGTTCGAGATGAACGAGACTCCAGACGACCCCCAAAGAGATGGAGAGAAGGGTGGGTGGTCTTCATCACAGGAAGAAAGTTGATATCCTGCATACACAGATCGCAAGATCTACAATCAGAAGAAGAAACTTCTGAGAGGTTCAAACCCATTTCATTAGATCAAGCAGGGGATATGGACTACAGAGCTTTACTGAGTCAGCTTACTAAACTTCATTACTTACTAACAAACTAAGCATCACCAAGGACTGCGACACTGTTCTTTCCTGACATATTTCTCTCGCTTCCTTAATATTCATACATCATGTCGATTTCTCCAACTACTCTCGTGACCGACATCAAAAAACTAACTTACCTTCACGCCGTTTCTCCGAGGGGGTATGCAGAGAGGATAGACCGCAATACTGCTCTGTTCTGACATAAAACTCCATATTAAATAATTAATACGAATATAAACGTCAGTTTTCTATAAGTTTTATTATATTTTATGGGAATGACATGTTTCGACCATCTAAGGCATTCTTCTTCTTCTTCGTCAGCCTTTATCGGTCCACTGCTGGACATAGGCCCCTTCCCTTCCCTTCCCTTCCACTCGTCTCTATCAGCCGCAGCCACATTCCCCCCCCCCCCCCACGGCAGCAACGTCGTCGGCCCACCTTTTCGCGGCCTGCCGACGCTTCTCCTATTCTCCCATGGTCTCCACCTTACTATTTTCTGGGTCCATCTATCCTCACTCTATCTCGCCACATGACCCGCCCATTGCCACTTCAGTCTCGCTAGTCGTTCCATGATGTCCGTTATTTTTGTTCGGCGTCTAATCTCCTCATTTCTGATTTTATCTCGGAGACTGACGCCGAGCATATGTCTTTCGATGGAACGCTGCGTGACTCTTAATCTCTCTACATTTCTCTTGGTGAGGGTCACAGTTTCCATCCCATAAGTCATCACCGGCATCTAAGGCATTATCAAATGTTATTCTAGAAACAGACGTGCTCTTTTTACATTCATACATCGAAACATGTCTGTGTTCAGTGAAATAAAGTGTCGTATTATAACACTAACAAGGGACTTCGGTATGGGATTTTGCAAGATTGTAGTACCCATTAAAAGTAGTCCATTGTCAAAGTAAGAAAGCTCAATAGCCACCGTTGGCGCTGCTTCTACGAGTATATTAGAAATTTCGCCAAAGCTTCAATAGCTAGGTAGAGTCCGTTCACGACAGGGAGATCGTTTGCAATAGTATGAATGACAGTGCGTTTACAAAAAATCTAGACGTTATTTTCATTTAATTTTTTTATGATTGGAAAACAAAAAAATGTTTCAATCATATATTCAAACATTGAAATAAATAAACATGTCATTTTTATTATTTTTTTATTAACAAAACAGCTATCGGCCTAATTAAATGTTTTCCCCTTTATTGTTTTCAATTACTTTTCAATTAGATCCTTGCAGGTGTATATCTTAATTAGTTATTTAAACATTATTTCTGTATTATGTATTTAAACTGTACAGAGCAGAGTGTTGTCAGCATGTACATTCTTAAGTGCTGGTATTTTTATTACGAATGATATGGGAATTATAAATACAACGCCAAATTACAGAATTATCGAAGTCATCAACCTAAACCTTATTTTTGTAAAGCTTAGTCTTTTTCGAAGACATAATGGGATCCGACAATCCTTTTATTGTAAATTCATGTACCTACAATAATTCTTTGCACTGTTATTTTCGCCAATCCTGTTGTCTTGGAAAATTAATCCAATAACGGGGCGATATATGAAATAGAATAATTCTGCCAGGAGAGAAGAGTGTAGCAATCCATCCTTTCTGTCTATCCCTTAGCGCACTGTAGTCCAAAATGGCCAAAACCATCAGAGACTTTACTCACACACACGCAGTTTGTCAACTAATTGTGAACGAACTCTACCTGAACTGTTATCCTGTTCAAATCTCGCTTCATGGATTCAATTATTTTTAACCATAAATACATTTTTTTAAACAAACATTTCTATAACAACCATATGTAAGTCAACTTATTGAACGTCAAGGCGTTAACACTGTGGAATTCCATAGTAATATAATTAGGAACTTGAAAATAACTTTGATTAATCCACAAAATATTAAAAAAAAACACGACATGTTTCGGAGGATACCTCCATCTTCAGGTGTAAAAATATAATAAAAACTAAACAAAGAAAGACTAATATAAAAACGCATTTAAAAATCGATACAATAATTCAAATTTAAAAATTAACCTGGGCTATTTGATATTAGTACTAATATATATTTTTTATCAGTAAGAACTAAAAAATAATATTAAATAATAATACAATATAAAAAAAATCTTTTTCTCAAAGCACAAATTTTTCATTGAGACGTTTTTTTTAAATATATTTTCAAATGAAATCAAATCAAATCAGTTTATTAACTTAAAAGACATTACAAAGAGGAAAATGTTTAAGGCATCTATTAAGTACAGGTAAAATATTATAAAAATACAACAAAGTACCAGGAACGCATTAGAGATGGTTCGACATTAGGAAGACAAGATACTTTCTAAAGTCAAGAGTATTTGTCCCCTAAACGTACCTTCACTAATATAAAAGACGTCGATCTCCGAGGAGATTGCGTTCAGCAAACTAATTGCTCTTCCCACCGGTGTCACCAGAGGCAGATTGGTTCTGGTGGCCGGTTGGTAAAACAATCTGTGCTGTCGCTGTCGGAGAAATATATCAGGGACAAAAAGACCAACACCCTCTAGCACGGCCGAGTTCTCGGCATATCCTCTGATTAATTTAAAGAAATGGGTTATGAGATGATGCCCATCTCTTCGAAGCTGTAAAGAATTGGTTCCGAGCATTCCCAAAAGAAATGCCGTGGGATAGAGCCATATTGATGGCTTATCCAGGAAAATAAAATAAAAAACACTTCCTCGTCACATCAAACCAGTCTTTTACACACAAAACAACCTTGGCCAACTCCTTTTTAATTCTAAACAAAAACCAGATATTTGGCAAAAAAGTGGTGTAAATAAAATTAAATGTAAAGATTATGATGCTTTTCATATAGGCAAAACAGGACGAACATTTAAAACACGTATCAAAGAACCATTGTATTGAATTTGATCATAGTTTCGATAAAAATGACACAATATTTCTACACATAGTTAACAATAGCAACAAGTTTAACACAATTGAACATTTAGAAATCCTCAAGTCGGTGAAATTGGGTGAAAACATAATTAATAATCAGATTCCTCCTTTTACTCCTTTCTCCTTAAATACTCCCTCTACATTTAATCTCCCAAGCTCCCATTCCCAATCAAATGAAAATTAATCATTTGTTAATTTAATATAAATTAACTAACTAACTAACTAACCATCACGCCGTCTCCCCGAAGGGGTAGGCAGAAAGAATGGACTGCCACACTTTTCTTTCCTGACATATTTCTCTCGCTTCCTCAACATTCATACATCGTGTCATGCACGCGCGTCGATTTCTCTGACTCCTCACATGGCCGACATTCAATATTTGATTTATTTGATCGTGCCACGTTTTCCTTGGTCTTCCTCTATTTCTGGTACCATTTACATCATTAACATATAATTTTTTTACCATTCTTTCTTCATTCATTCTTTCCATATGTCCAAACCATCTTAATGATCCTTTCATTATTTTGTTCATGACACCATCATTAGCACCGCATTCACTTCTTATATTTTCATTCGACACTCTATCATACACAGAATATCCACACATTCGTCTAAGAGATCTCATTTCTACTGCATTTATTCTACTTTCATCCTTCCTTTGCCAGTTCCATGCTTCGCTTCCATACATAAGGGTCGGTAGAAGAACACCATTGTGCACTGCCATTCTAGCTTTTTTGGATAGGTTTTTGTTTGCGATGACAACTTTAAGTGCACCATTCACTTTGTTGCCTGCCCCAACCCTTCTTTCAATATCCCTCTCCACTCTCCCATCTCTTGTAAACATACTACCTAAATACACAAACTCAACTACTTAATATAAATTATGTCTTTTCAAATGCATGTTTTTTCTTAATTATTTTTTTTAAATATTATCATCATGTATTATTATTATTTTTTAGTACCTACTTACTGATAAAAAAAAGTATTACTATCTAATTATAACAAATAGCCCAGGTTAATTTTAAAATTTGAATTATTGTATCGAATTTTAAATGCGTTTTTATATTAGTCTTTCTTTGTTTAGTTTTTATTATATTTTTACACCTGAAGATGGAGGTATCCTCCGAAACATGTCGTGTTTTTTAAAAATATTTTGTGGATTAAACAAAGTTAATTAATATTTTGTTATAAAAGTCGCTTTAAGGTATAAAGCCATTTTTCTATAAATTGGCTAGTTATTGCGCTTTATAACTGTGACTATGGATGGTTTTTAGTCACAGTTATAAAATCCCATCCCGAAGTTCATTTCCTATGCCGTACCCTCCCCTTATAAGTGGATCACGAGGGTACCGTTTTGATATTAAAATGAAACAAGTAAAACTTTTATAACAATTTTATTTTTACATGTAAGAGCACAGTTTTAATTACTTTTCCATATACACTATCGAATTTGTCGGAATTTAGAGTGCTGCCTAAGACCCCCCTAGAGTCCGGAATTTTTTGAAATAGAGTACCTTGTAATCCGACAAATTACAGATCAAAATGATAAGATTCTATCTGAACTACAAATAATACGTAATAAAATAATCAAAAACTAATAAAAATCATAATCAGCATCATCAGCCGTCTGTCATCCACTGCTGAATGTAGGCCTCTTCCAAAGCACGCCACCGCCCCCTATCCATTGCCGCTCCCATCCATCCATGTCCAGCAATCCTCTTCAGATCGTCGGTCCAGCGGGCAGGGAGACGTCACAATCATAATATGAACCAATCAATTTATGAAGCATGAAAATATTCATCAATTTGTTTTGTTTAACATTGTTGAAGCGCGAGACCAAGACCTGTTCAATCACGCATTAAAGCCGTGCCACACTGTTTTAAACAAGCTCTCCACATCGGTCTCCACCGGCGGTTTAAAACTGTGTAGACACTTGTTTGAAACCAAAATTCGTTTGACCTTCAACAAACTTTGTGGACGGACGCGCATAGTATGCGTATGGATCCACCGTTTAAACACGCATTCCACATGTGGAGAGCTTGTTTACAACAGTATGTGGACGCTACACCAACCGTGGGCTCCACAGCTCTCCACCAAGGCCACCCCTGTGGAGAGCTTGTTTCAAACAGTGTGGCACGGCCTTTTACCTACATTAGTGAAGATAGGCATGTCGGATTACAGGGGCCGGATTACCGGGGGTCCACTGTAATTACAACCAATATTTAAATACTTGTCATATCCAACTACAAGCTTTTGTATTCTGTCGTGATAGAAGTCTGCCGGCTGACATTTCTTGGGCGTTATAATGCTGAAGGTGGCGATTATTTAAGTCAAATTGTCACAGGCGATGAAACATGGGTGGCCTACGTTACACCAGAAACCAAACACCGATCCATGGAATGGCGGCATTCAATACCGCCCAAGAAAGTGAAGTTTTGTATTTTGGGACAGGGAGGGAGTGTTGCGGTACACATGATTTTCCGGGCTGAAATTGTCTCGCCTCGTATATTTATTCAAAAGTCTTCTTCTTTCTCAGCCTATTCCCGTCCACTCCTGGACAAAGGCCTCCTCCATTCGCTTCTATGTTACTCTGTCAGGTGCAGACTGCATCCAGGTGATTCCGACGTGTCTGTTAAGGTCATCCTTCTACCGTAGTTGCGGTCGCCCTGCACTTCTCTTTGTCGTCCACGGTCTCCAAGTCAGCAGTCTTCTTGTCCACTTTTCATCTGAGCTTCTGGCTACGTGACCCGCCCATTGCCATTTTGGAGTCGCCACCCGGCGGATGATGTCAGTGACCCTTGTTCTTTCTCTCACCGTATCGTTTCTGACTCTGTCTCTTAGGCTAATTCCTAACATGGCTCTTTTCATGGCTCTTTGGGTCACTCGCAGTTTCTCGGCACTTTGCTTGGACAATGTAACAGTTTCAAGACCTTAAGTACCAACTGGCAGAACGCAGGCTTCATAGACTTTTCGTTTCAGGTTGATCGGTATTTCAAAAGTAACGAGTATGAATTATTTTGATGGATTCATGCGTCTGTTTCAGACCTGTAGCCTTATCTCCGGGACAGGCTGCTCGGCTTCGAAGACCACGAGCCTGCCCACAACACGTCCGCCGCCGTTTAGCTGCCCGACGACCGGATCCACCATCAGCTTCCATCCTAACCCTAAGAACTGCGCCCACTTCTACATCTGCATCGGCGGCTTACCCTCGGAGTACTTCTGTGACGAGGGCTACGAATTTGACGAGATTCATCAGGTAACATGTTTTAAAGATTTTTGATTTTGAACACGAATATTTACATGTTTATGTATAATATATAATTCTTATGTGGTTGAACTTCTAAACGGCTTGGCCGATTTTGATGATTTTTTTGTGTGTTTGAGTGGGTCCCTGGATGGTTTAGATTCACAATTGGACCCGGTAGGTAACCGTCAAAACCTTCTGGGAAGTTCAAGAATAATTGACATGAATTCATAGCTATGTTTGTTTACCATAGACGGCGATGATGTCGACTTCTATGTTTAAGAATGCGCAAAGCACTTGCGTTGCAGCGTGGCGTAGATTTAAAATTCTGTCCGATATTCCGTATATGGCATGCATCACAATTACGTGCATATTGAGTGTCTGCACAGGACAAAATCTGTCGGGTCCGCTAGTTTTATATATAATATAATAAAAATAGCAGGCAAGACACTGAGAGATCGCGTGAGGAATACAAGAATTAGAGAGATATGTGATGTTGAGGATATTATAAGATGGAGTAGATAGACGGTGAAGAAGGGACTGGTACGGTCATGTCCAAAGAATGGACACCACCAGATTCCCCAATATTGCACTACACAATCAGCCTCGCGGGACTCGTCCTCGTGGAAGACCTCCTAAAAGATGGAAGGACAGTTGGGAATCCATCTCACAGGACACATAACACCGGAAACATGTTTCCTAAATACACAAATTCAGTCACCTGCTCCGTGTTCTCTTGATTCACACCTCTGTTATAAACTGTCATTTCCTCATCTTTTAAAACTGTCTCAAGTCTAACAGAGTAAATTCCTCTTCCATACTTCTCGGTCCAAGTCCACGAACAGTCATACATTTAGATGCAAATCAATCGCTGATAGTATAGAAAATTTGCAAGTGTGTCTAAATTTGATGTGTCTAAATCTAAAGTGATGGTTTTCGAGAAAGAATAATGTATGACGATTTGTGATATAAGTGCAATGGGCGAGAAATTGGAGCAAGTTACCGAATTTACGTATCTGGGAAGCATGTTTACAAGAGACGGAAAAATGGAGAAATACATCGAAAGAAGGGTTGGTGCTGGGAATAAAATAAATGGCGCACTCAAAGTTATTACCGCAAATAGAAATGTATTTACAGAAGCAAAGATTGTTGGACACAATGGAGTTCTAGTGCGAACCCTCATGTATGGAAGTGAAGCTTGTAGCTGGCAAAAGAAGGATGAAAGCAAGATAAACGCCGTAGAAATGAGATCACTAAGAAGAATGTGCGGGAAAACGTATGACAGAATACCGAACGATGAAATAAGAAAGAAATGTAAGGCAGATGACTGCATCATGGATAAAATTAAAAAAGGATCCCTGAGATGGTTTGGACATATGGAACGAATGGATGAGAGTAGAATGGTTAAAAAGTTGTACACAAGCAGCGTGAGTGGAAAAAGAAGCCGAGGATGACCGAGGAAAACATGGCATGACCAAATTAATCAATTACTAAAAGGCGGCCACATTCAAAGTCGGAATAATTGACGTGCGTGCATGGTACGATGTATGAATGTAGAGGAATTCCGAGAGGTATGCCAGGACAGAGCATTGTGGCGATCCATCCTCTCTGCCTACTCCTCCAGGGAAATGGCGTGATGGTTAGTTAGTTATTTGCAAATCATTTCATTACATTTTTGTAAATAACCTCTGTAATTTTCTAATGTTTAAGGATTGTCTGCCTATTTGGGATGAGTGCGATACATCTACCTACATGTCTACCGATGGGTCTACCATCTCGAGTACCGATTCGTCTACCATCTCGAGTACCGACTCGTCTTTCACCTCGACTACCGATTCGTCTACCATCTCGAGTTCCGACTCGTTTTCCATCTTGAGTACCGATACGTCTACCATCTCGACTACCTTTTGGAGTACCATCTCGAGTACCGAAGAATTGACGACCCCTACACCGCCTCCCTGCACTTGTTGCCAAAAATGTCCGCCCCGTCGCTAGTTCATTTCATGGTCAAGGGAGTTCTTATTTTTCTACTTGTTGTGCCTCCCTTACCATAGATGGCGATGATGTCAACTTCTATGTTTAAGAATGCGCAAAGCACTTGCGTTGAATCGTGGCGTAGATTTAAAACTCTGTTGCATATTCTGTATATGGCATGTATCACAAATACGTGCACATTGAGTGTCTGCACAGGACAAAATCTGTCGGTTGGACGACATCACGGTGATTTTAACATCGGATGAAGCAGCTCTAAACAAGGATGTTGTGCTGCGTGCAGCTGAACCATTCTTGGAGGTGCTTTAGCCAAGATTTTCTTCCTCCAACACCTTGTTTTCCTTCAAAATTGTATTTATCTAACATTTTCCTAACAAATCAGCATGTAATATTATAGCAAACTGTAAATGAATAAACTTTGTTTTTTGTATCACAATTGTATTTTATTTTACGCGACAGCTGTGTCAATTTGAATAATCTCTTTGATACAATTTTGAAGTTCTTGCTGAAATTGAGAAAAGTTAACCTAAATATTTTACACAACATTTTGAATGTATACAAATTCTTGTAGACAAATACTGACGCTAGTGTTGAGTGAACTAAGCAATGTAAAGATAGGCGCAGCATCCTAGCATACATCCATGCATCCTAGCATCAGTCATCAGTATTCCACACTTCATCTGGAGTACCACAGGGTTCCATTTTAGGGCCGCTTCTTGTCACAATCATCAATGATGTATCAAATGTAATTGAGTCTTCAAAATTTCTCTTATTTGCTGATGACTTAAAGATTTTCAGTGAAATTCAGTCTCCTTCAGACTGCTTGAATCTCCAGCGCGATATACAAAGCATCATGCAATGGAGTAAACATAATAAATTGTTCTTCAACATCTCCAAGTGTTTTGTAATGTCGTTTACACGAGCAACTAAAACAATTTACTTCAGATATCTAATGGATGAAGCCCAGCTAGAAAGAGCGTCGACGTCCATGGATCTAGGGGTGTTGTTCGATGCTCGCTTGTCGTTTAGTCTTCACATAACTTCACTATGTAATAGCTCCCTCAAAATGCTTGGTTTTGTCATTAGAAACGTCAAGATCTTTCGTAATATTTAGGTGCTGAAGCTGCTGTATAACTCTCTGGTGAGAAGTCGGTTGGAGTTTAGTTCCATTATCTGGGCGCCGCATGAGGTTCGATATTCCCTGATGGTGGAGAGGGTGCAGAAAAAATTTCTGCGATTCCTCTATCTTAGGGAGTATGGATATTACCCGTGGCTCTTTCCAACTGATTTCTTGCTAGGGATGCTAGGCTACCAGTCACTCGAGAGGAGACGAGACATTCACTTGGGTGTCCATTTCTTTCGACTGATAGGCGGTTGTATACACAACTCAGAAATCCTGAGTGATGTAGGTCTGTTCGTCCCTGATAATTATCTTCGACAAAGGGGCCATAGATTGTTTTATCTCCCACAATGCAGAACCAACCTGCCAATGGTTATGCCGGTAGGTAGAGCATTATCTTTGCTTAATCGTATCACCTCGGAGTTTGACATATTTTGTGATAGTTTGGCTCATCTGAGGGAAGTACTACGAGTATATCCATTATAATTGTATGGTATATATACTCGTATTGTATTAATTTGTCATGCATCTTATGTTTCTCGCTCTTTTTATGAATCTATTATGTATTGCTTATTATTGTGTATCTCTAACTTGTATCTTTAGTGTATTGGAAAAAAAATTCTGTAATGCTTTAGATATGTTTAAAATAAATATATGAAATAAATTAAATATATGTATCTTTCAAAAATTTGTCAGCCGTGGTGGTCGTAAGAAGGGCGGAATGGGGAATGTTGTTAAACATAAAGCGATCGCTCAACCCAACCAATGACAGGTCATGAGTCCTGTAAGCGCCTCGACCACCATATTCTGTTCCCAGAAAAACAATTCACATTTTTCGTCTCTATTGAGATACAATTAATCCTCCTAAATATTTAAATTAAAATAACGGATAGTTCCTACGAGGGCGGTTTGATAAGTCAGTAACTTTTTGAATTTCCCGCGCAGTAACTTTAAATGTAACACTGCTCCCGTCAACTACCATCTATGAATAGACTACTGTACAATTTTGAGAAGGCTGCGCCTTTTTGTTTGTATTTGACAGCCATTGAAAGCAAAGAATCTGGTGAATTGTAACGAAAATGGAAAAAAGTGAATTTCGTGTGCTGATTGAGAATTATTTTTTGCGAAAAAAAACCCATCACCGAAACCAAGAAAAGGCTTGATAAATACTATGTGGACTCTGCACCATCAATTTCAATGGTTAAGAAGTAGCTTACTGAGTTACGTTGTGGTCGTACCAGCACTAGAGACGCCGAACGTTCAGGTCGCCCAATAAAGGTCATCACGCCAGAAAAGGTCAATAAAATCCATGAAATGGTATTGGATGATCAAATAATGAAAGTGCGTGAGATGACTGAGGCTGTAGGCATCTCAACTGAGCAGGTACATCACATTTTACATGAATATTTGGACATGAAAAAGCTATCCACGCGATGGCTGCCGCAATCGCTCACACTCGACCATATGCGCAACCGTGTGACCACTTCAAAGGAGTGTTTGGAGATGTTCACACGCAATCGGAACGAGTTTTTTGCGCTGATTCATTATCGTAGACGAAACATGGATCCATCATACTACACCATAGACTAAGGAAAATTCAAGACTGTGGGTTTCTCCGGGTGAACGTGCACCAAAGAAGGCCAAGGTGGGTCTGTCGGCCAACAAGGTCATAGTCACAGTTTTTTGGGATGCACGCGATGTCATTCCCATCGATTACCCCGAAAAGGGTAAAACGATCACCGGCGAATATTATTCAGAGCTTTTGGTCATATTCGATATTGATTTGAAGCAGAAACGACCGCATTTGACGAAGAAAAAAGTGCTGTTTCATCAAGACAATGCACGGGTGCACACGTGTGCATTCGCCACGGCAAAAATCCATAAATTGGGCTACGCACTGCTAACCCATCCTGCCTCTTCTCTAGATTTAGCCCCCTGTGACTATTTCCTGTTTCCAAACCTGAAGAAATGTCTGGGCGGTAAGAGATTTGGGTCGAATGAAGAGGTCATCACTGAAATAAACGCCTATTTTGAGGGCCTTGAGAAAATCTATTTTTTGGAAAGAATAAAAATATTGGGAAAACGCTGGACAAAATGTATCGAGCTAAAAGGAGACTATGTTGAGAAATAAAATGCTTTTTTGCCGAAAAATATGCGTTTTATGCAAAAAGTCACTGACATATCAAACCGCCCTCGTATTTATAGGAGAAAATATTAAAGGTGGAAAATATAATAATAAAATTATAAAAATAATAATAAAACAGGAATAAGAAGGAACCATAATTACACATAGTATAGAGTCTAAAAACGATGAAACATAATAAATTAGAAACAGGAAGTACATAGATTACATTAATAGGAAAGGTGACAAAAGTTGAAGGTAGTATTATTATTTTTTAGCTAGATTGTACAGGGGAAAAGTGTTTAATGTGTGTACCTACTATATTATAATTGACATAGGAACAAATACACATAAAGAAATTATACCCATTGTTATATAAAGCGTGTTTTTTAGAGGTATACGAGTACAAATTCAAAATTCACATTGTTATGTAAAGGGCTTTATTTAATAAATCATTTTAAGTCATTATTGTTTATAAATAATCATTAAATAAAACGATGTTTTTTTAACGACTTCCACTTTTTTTTTTTTTTTTTTTTAGACAGCGACCGGTTTCGCCAGGCTCGCTGGCATCGACAGACTAGATTATTGTTTAAAAATGATTTCGGGTATATGAGCGCCATAGTTCGCTCGAATGAAGCGCAATCGTGAAATTCAATTTTCGACAACTGGGTGAAATGGCAAAACGTACTGACTACAAATCAACTGTCAACTGTCAAATTGACAGTCTGTAGAAACAATGTTGCCAGTTTAAAAATCAAACCCTAAAAAAAAACTTTATTTCTAAGGATTAATTGTATCTCAATAGAGACGAAGATGCAAATTAGAAACAGAATATGGTTGATCGAGGTGTTTACAGGACTTATGACCTGTCATTGGTTGGGTTAAGCGCACGCTTTATGTAATACAACATTCCCCATTCCACCTTTTTTATGACCACCATGTCTGACAAATTTTTTGCAAGTTGTATATATGTTAATCTGTAACACCACGCTTTACATGGTAGTTTCAATCTACACACTAGCGCCATCTATGAATATTGTATTTTAAGCATTAAGCAGAAGATCGCAATGTGAAAGGCTACTGATAACCTATATATCTATTTAAAGTGATGATTTTACCCATTTTGTTACAATATTATGTTAAATTATAATGAGCTTATCACAAAATATGAATAATACTGAATTGCCTGTTGAAACTACGCTGAAGCAAGGTGCGGCTTAAAGCTGTGCCACACTGTTTTAAACAAGCTCTCCACATCGGTCTCCACCGGCGGTTTAAAACTGTGTGGACACATGCTTGAAACCAAAATTTGTGGACGGACGCGCATAGAATGCGTGTGGATCCACAGTTGTAAACACGTATTCCACCAGTCAAGGTAAGTTGCATAGCAGCATCGGTGGAGTGCGGACGTATGAACGAAAATGGTGTCTACGTGAGAAAAAGAAGTGATCAGTGAATTTATTGAACTGTATAGGGACATGCTTTGGAACCTAGTCGACTACACACTGAGGTGGGAGCCTTGTTATAAATAGTGTGGACGCCACACCAACCGTGGGCTCCACATCGCTCCACAAAGGTGACCCCTGTGGATAGCTTATTTTAAACCAAGTGTGGACGCTACGCCAACCGTGGGCTCCACAGCTCTCCACCAAGGTCACCCATGTGAAAAGCTTGTTTCAAACAGTGTGGCACGGCCTTTAGTGGCTACGAGGGTGTGGCACCGCGGCGAGAGAGACTCATCGGTAATTTTGACAAATTGAAAATCTCTCAAGGTCTCCGGATACTGACTTAGGAAGGCCATCTTGTCGAGTAGTATCACATTCTCACACAGACCCTGCAGGGAGTCCTGCAGAACGAGGTGCAGCAGAGCGGACTTACGGTCACCCTCGCTTAAATCACTCCACAAGGAAACCACTTCCGTTTGATTGAATTCCATAAACAAAGTCTTGTCGCCCTCGGTGCGTAATTGAGAATCTCGCGATTCCCTTCTCTTTTCCAGGACATAGCCATTGCTCGTGGCTTCTTCTAGAAACCGCGGAAAGTCACATTGTACATATTTTTTTTTGCTGACAGCTTTTCGCTTCCTTTTAACAACTTTGGCCGTTACTGAAACAAAAAAAATATTATATTAATCCAAGGATTAATTTTATCTCAATAGAGACGAAGATGCAAACTGGAAAGTGAATATGGTGATCGAGGTGTTTACAGGACATATGACCTGTATGTTGGGTTAAGCGCACGCTTTATGTAATTACAACATTCCCCATTCCACATTTCTTATGACCACCATGTCTGACAAATTTTTGGAAGATGTATACTCGTATATGTTAATATCCAAACACCACAATTCACATGTCAGTTTCAATTTACAGACCAGCGCCATCTATGAAGATTAGATTTAAGCACTAAGCAGAAGATCTTTATAACGCAATGTGAAAGGCTACCGCCATTAACGCACTGCTAGATAAGGCCTGGAAATGTCACACCAATTTATATGCTAACTAACTAACTAACCATCACGCCGTCTCCCCGGAAGGGGTAGGCAGAAAGAATGGACCACTGCACTGTGTTTTTATGACACGCTTCTCTAGCTTCCTTACATTCATACATTGTATCGTGCATGCACGTCCATTTCTCCGACTCCTCACGTGTCCAACATTCAATATTTGTAATTAAAATAAATGAAAACGTCCGTCTTCTAGGAGATTTATTAAATGTTAGATGGAATGTTTCGCCCTTCTAAGGCATTATCAAACACCTTAGAAGTGCTTAATGTCATTTGATAATAGCTCAGAAGAGCGAAACATGTCATTCCACATAAAATAGGATAAAAATCCTAAAAGACTACTTTCATTGATATTTTATATTTAAAACACGTCTTAATGCGCCCTTGAGGTGATTACATAACAAAAGCGGCGCTTTGAAAGTTAGCATATTATTATTATTATTATTTCTAACTAACAAACTAACTAACCATCACGCCGTCTCCCCGAAGTGGTAAGCAGAAAGAATGGACTGCCACACTTTTCTTTCCCGACATATTTCTCTCGCTTCCTCAACATTTATTCATCGTGTCATGCACGCGCGTCGATTTCTCTGACTCCTCACGTGGCCGACATTCAATATTTGATTTATTTGATCGCGCCACGTTTTCCTCGGTCTTCCTCTATTTCTGGTTCCATTTACATTATTAACTTATATTTTTTTTACCATTATTTCTTCATTTATTCTTTCCATGTGTCCAAACCATCTTAATGATCCTTTCATTATTTTGTTCATGACACCATCATTCACATTCACATTCACATCAGACACTCTATCATACACAGAGTATCCACACATTCGTCTAAGAGATCTCATTTCTACTGCATTCATTCTACTTTCATCCTTCTTTTGCCAGTTTCGTGCTTCGCTTCCATACATAAGGGTCGGTAGAAGAACACCATTGCGCACTGCCATTCTAGCTTTTCAAAAATCTTACTATGCAAAATAATTTAAATCATCAACACCATAATAATAAGAAGGAATTACCATTTGAAGCGTACAGATCCAAAACAGCTCGACTCAATAAATGGAACACTCTTGAATCGTAGCTGTCGGGGGTGGATTGCCAGACAGCTTGGCTCCTCTGGCAGGCGAGTCTTAAAAACGGCCTTTGGAGGAACATTCCGGCTTCAAATTTTGAAAAACACGAGGCCAACGAATCGCTGAGAGGAAAATTGACAAACTCCTGCTGACAGTCCGGTGTCTTGTCTGTCAAACTTCCGTGCCTATCAGGCGATGAATTGTCATGGCTGTTGATGTTTTTATTTAGCAATGCATCGTTATGATACATATCACTTACTAAGCTCATTTTGTGGTAGCAGCACGGCATAACGCAAACACCTGTGCAGTTCTTCAAATTCATAAACAGCTTGATGGCTTCGATTGTGAGATCGGCGCAAGCGTGCAATCCGACGATTAAAAACGGGCCATCGTCAAATAGCTCCCGCAACAGCATTTCAATAGTACTTTGTGAATCCACGGTGACATAATGTCGAATGAACTTGACATACTCCACTGAGTTTTTGAACAACTTTATTTGTCGTTTTGTAGCTAATTCCACATTTTTCTGATCACCCTCAATCCCCAGGACTCTGTAACCATGCAGCTCGTACAATGACTGGCTTAAGTAACCCTGAAAGTAAACACATCCATTTTATAATTTATTTAATTATTTTGTCGGCACACAAACAAAGCATCAGAAGTACGAGGGCGGTTTGATAAGTCAGTGACTTTTTGAATTTCCCGCGCAGTAACTTTTAATGTAACACTGCTCCCGTTAACTACCATCTATGAATAGACTACTGTACAATTTTGAGAAGGCTGCGCCATTTGGTTCGTATTTGACAGCCATAGAAAACAAACAATCTGGTGAATTGTAACGAAAATGGAAAAAAGTGAATTTCGTGCTCTGGTTAAGAATTCTTTTTTGCGAAAAAAATCCATCACCGCAACCAAGAAAAGGCTTAATAAATACTATGTGGACTCTGCACCATCAATTTCAATGGTTAAGAAGTAGCTTACTGAGTTACGTTGTGGTCGTACCAGCACTAGAGACGCCGAACGTTCAGGTCGCCCAAAAGAGGTCTTCACGCCAGAAATCGTCAATAAAATCCATGAAATGGTATTGGACGATCAAAGAATGAAAGTGCGTGAGATGGCTGAGGCTGTAGGCATCTCAACTGAGCAGGTACATCACATTTTACATGAATATTTGGACATGAAAAAGCTATCCACGCGATGGCTGCCGCAATTGCTCACACTCGACCATATGCGCAACCGTGTGACCACTTCAAAGGAGTGTTTGGCGATGTTCACACGCAATCGGATTGAGTTTTTTGCGCTGATTCATTATCGTAGACGAAACATGGATCCATCATACTACACCATAGACTAAGGAAAATTCAATACAGTGGGTTTCTCCGGGTGAACGTGCACCAAAGAAGGCCAAGGTGGGTCTGTCGGCCAACAAGGTCATAGTCACAGTTTTTTGGGATGCACGCGATGTCATTTCCATCGATTACCCCGAAAAGGGTAAAACGATCACCGGCGAATATTATTCAGAGCTTTTGGACATATTCGATATTGATTTGAAGCAGAAACGACCGCATTTGACGAAGAAAAAAGTGCTGTTTCATCAAGACAATGCACGGGTGCACACGTGTGCATTCGCCACGGCAAAAATCCATAAATTGGGCTACGCACTGCTAACCCATCCTGCCTCTTCTCTAGATTTAGCCCCCTGTGACTATTTCCTGTTTCCAAACCTGAAGAAATGTCTGGGCGGTAAGAGATTTGGGTCGAATGAAGAGGTCATCACTGAAATAAACGCCTATTTTGAGGGCCTTGAGAAAATCTATTTTTTGGAAAGAATAAAAATATTGGGAAAACGCTGGACAAAATGTATCGAGCTAAAAGGAGACTATGTTGAGAAATAAAATGCTTTTTTGCCGAAAAATATACGTTTTATACAAAAAGTCATTGACTTATCAAACCACCCTCGTATATAAAATAGTAATAAGCAGGGCTCGGAATTGACATAAAAATCATATTTATAATCATACATGACAGTCTGCAACATTAGCGTGAATGGTGAAAATTTGGAGCAAGTAGATGAGTTCGTGTATTTAGGTAGTATGTTTACAGTGGAGAGGGATATTGAAAGAAGGGTTGGGGCAGGCAACAAAGTGAATGGTGCACTTAAAGTTGTCATCGCAAACAAAAACCTATCCAAAAAAGCTAGAATGGCAGTGCACAATGGTGTTCTTCTACCGACCCTTATGTATGGAAGCGAAGCATGGAACTGGCAAAAGAAGGATGAAAGTAGAATAAATGCAGTAGAAATGAGATCTCTTAGACGAATGTGTGGACACTCTGTGTATGATAGAGTGTCGAATAAAAATATAAAAAGTCAACGCGGTGCGAATGATGGTGTCATGAACAAAATAATGAAAGGATCATTAAGATGGTTTGGACATCTGGAAAGAATGAAAGAAGAAAGAATGGTAAAAAAATTTATATGTTAACGATGTAAATGGAACCCGAAATAGAGGAAGACCGAGGAAAACTTGGCACGATCAAATAAATCAAATATTGAATGTCGGCCATGTGAGGAGTCAGAGAAATCGATGCGCGTGCATGACACGATCTATGAATGTTGAGGAAGCGAGAGAAATATGTCAGGAAAGAAAAGTGTGGCAGTCCATTCTTTCTGCCTACCCTTTCGGGGAGACGGCGTGATGGTTAGTTAGTTAGTTACTTTTATTTTGTTTTTTGCTATATTTTATCATTTAAAATAAGTTTTCATAAGCAAACTAAGTTTTAAAAGTAAGAATACAGTTCTTAGAAATGATTAAGACGTGTTTTTGCCATAAAAGTATAGTGAGCTTCATATTATTAAAGAAAATGTGATTTCTCTGACTCCTCACATGGCCGACATCCAATATTTGATTTATTTAATCGTGCCACGTTTTCCTCGGTCTTCCTTTATTTCTGGTTCCATTTACATCATTAACATATAATTTTTTTACCATTCTATCTTCATTCATTCTTTCCATATGTCCAAACCATCTTAATGATCTTTTCATTATTTTTTTCATGACACCATCATTCGCACCGCATTCACTTCATTCGACACTCTATCATACACAGAGTATCCACACATTCGTCTAATACAGAGGTTCCCAAACTTTTTTGTCCCGTAGGCCCCTTGCCGATTTTTTCTATATTGTGTAGACCCCCCGATTTCCTAAAATAGATTCTTCGAATGAGCTAAAAAAAAATTGGTCGCTGCCGAATTCTACTGGCCGGAAGTCGCATTTCCATCGTCCGATTTTTCACAAATAGGCTAAAAAAAAGGTCGCTGCCAAATTCTACCAACTAACTGGAAGTACCTGTTGAGCTAAAAAAAATAAAAAGGTCCTTGAAGATTTCATTTTATTATTATTATTAATATTATTTTGTTGAATCGCTCTTTACATCAGCTCTTTACACGACAGAATAAGCCAAATCGATGTAAAGGGTATTATAGCTGTCATAGTGATTGCTGTGACATGTAATATGTAGCTAATCTATCGTCATTTTATTGTCATGTGAATTTTACACTAGACCAAATACAGTGACAATCACACTGCGGATCGAACCCGGAACCTTCGGGATGTCAGTCAATGCACTTGCCACTCGGCCACGAAGGTCGTCGTTTTGCATTTAAATATCCCGCTTCAATTTAAGTTGAACCGTCTTGTGGACCCCCATTTACATCTCATGGACCCCCAATTTTTTTTGCAACGGTCGTAGACCCCTTGCAAGTTGTCGTGGACCCCTCGGGGTCTATATAGACCACTTTGGGAATCACTGGTCTAAGAGATCTCATTTCTACTGCATTCATTCTACTTTCATCCTTCTTTTGCCAGTTCCATGCTTCGCTTCCATACAAAATAAAACTATAAATCCGTTTATCTCAAAACTACTATTTTTAACTTGCGGCTATTTGCCTTTGCACATTAACGCTGAGAATCAAGCTCACAGGAGGAGCAACCGTCTGGAGAACAGACCACACAGGTCTACAAAACAGAAGAAGAATTTAATATGGAGTATTGCTTAATTGTTTGAGAAACAAAAAGTGAAATAAAAACACTCACAAGCCCGCACCCTAGGTCGACAACCGTTGACACACCATTCGAAACACATTGCTCGTGAATAACCTTCGACAATTCAAATATTTCATGCTGTTTCTTCGGACTCAACCCAGAGGTTAGTTTGACATCATACTGCGATCTAAAACTAGTTTTTATATCCGGTTGTTGGGGTGTCAGCCTGTCGAGCGCGTTGAAGAATCCATCGAAGCAATCGTAGCGCTTTGTGGATGGTAAAGCGACGATTTCTTCAGTAGTTAAACCACACACTTGGTTTATCCATGGCAGTGGAAGAAGTTTTAGTATTCTTCTTGATAGCAATTCTGTATTGGCATATTGATATAAATAACTGTAAGATTTTAAAAATGATACAGCATCGTTGAAATAAGAATCGTATGAGGTGTAATGGCCCGGAAGAGACATTGAATCTGAAACAAAATAGAAATTATGTTATTGTGCGGCTGGCTTCATTTCTTCTTTAAATAGATCTGTGATACAGAAATCATGTCTCGTCGGATGATGAGGTCCAGCTGTCCTTCCATTGTTATGTACCTTACCACCCATTTGTCCTATTGTGTATTGTGAATTAATGTGTGTTTTATATCATTTTAATGTGTTTTTTTTTTTTACTAATTTAAGGTGTGCTTTATATAATATTTACTTCTGATTTTATTTCATAATAAAGAGATGTGAGGCCGCGCGGGAGATATATAAGGTTGAAAGAATAGATTAAATGTGGTCTGTCACCCTTTTGATTTATGACAAGAAAAGGCTAAATTAAATTAACGTAAGTCCCGGATGGACAAGGAACAGGCCTAGATAGTGCAGCGAGACTGACGAAAGGGCGTCGCTGCGTCCTATAACAGTCTCGGGTGGTGGTGGGAACCTTATATATGTACCTTACCACCCGTTCACATGAATCGTTTCCTACATTTTTATTTTGAATCAAGATTTGTTTATAATATATTAAGTAAACATTTGGGGATTCAGAGATGCATTAATTGATCTGTTTCCACGTCTTCGTCTGATTCATTGAAGGTTTGTGTATATTATTAATATTTTTGTAAACATAAGGGCTCGAATGCGAGAATGTTTTTATTGATTCCCCTTAATAGTAACACGTCTAGATACAATTGCAACTCCTTAACTGCAAAAATGTATGAAAATTGCCATACATATATTGATTAATTTAACTAACTAACTAACTAACTAACTAACCATCACGCCGTCTCACCGAAGGGGTAGGCAGAAAGAATGGACTGCCACACCTTTCTTTCCTGACATATTTCTCTCGCTTCCTCAACATTCATACATCGTGTCATGCACGCGCGTCGATTTCTCTGACTCCTCACATGGCCGACATTCAATATTTGATTTATTTGATCGTGCCACGTTTTCCTCGGTCTTCCTCTATTTCTGGTACCATTTACATCATTAACATATAATTTTTTTACCATTCTTTCTTCATTCATTCTTTCCATATGTCCAAACCATCTTAATGATCCTTTCATTATTTTGTTCATGACACCATCATTCGCACCGCATTCACTTCTTATATTTTCATTCGACACTCTATCATACACAGAATATCCACACATTCGTCTAAGAGATCTCATTTCTACTGCATTTATTCTACTTTCATCCTTCCTTTGCCAGTTCCATGCTTCGCTTCCATACATAAGGGTCGGTAGAAGAACACCATTGTGCATTGATTAATTTAGAGGAAAAAATAATGGTGTCAAATAAAACACTCTAATTTAGACAAATATGAATCAATTTTAATAATTATTTTTGCATTATAAAGAAAAAATAAACATAAAATATCAATATTATTGTATTTTAATTCTTTTTGAAAAAAAAATAGCTCAACAATTATGTTTTGCCGCACAAATAGCGTGTAGGCCTTTCCTACAGCGAACGCAAATAAGGCGGGATCGCTTAATGCCACTCCCTCTGTTGCTACACCCCGCGCACTGGCGTAAGTTACGTCCCGGTAATTTTTCCAGTGCAAATATTTTGTTTGATGAAGATGGTTGTGTTTACACGCTATTTTTATGATTCATCCACTCCTTTTCGATATCCTCAATAATTTTCGATGGGAGCCGTGTCATTTTTTTTTGGTAGTGTTGGAAACATACAAAATATAAGAGTTGAGCACCATTCTTCCAAATATGTTGAATACTACTTTTACATGGACGATCCGGACTTTTGTGTTTATTTAATTTATGTTACACGTATCCACCGTTTTTTAAATTAGCGGTAATTAGGCAATTAACCAGCAACGATAACGATCTATACCAGTTCATAAAGATTAACAAACTGCGCTGGTTAGGGCACTTGCACCGCTCTTCTCTACGACGTAACGATTGGAAGGCAAAGTTCTTCAGCATTGCGTTTATAAATTTTAACACTCGTTACTCACCGGGTGACTACTTGTAGAACTTATAATTTAATTTTCATTTACAAATTAAGTAACTACTTGTAAACTGTGAACGAAAATATCTCATGTACTATATGATATAATCAGGAATATATTATAACAAAATATGTCAATTATTTTGCAGGGTTAAAAAATCATAGAAACTTTCGTTACCTGTGAGATTATCTAGCACGCAGTCATAAATAATTTTAAAATATTAAAAGAAACCCGCATATCTAAATTGTTTGAATTCTAACCTACTGAGAGTTCTTAACTCAATAATAAACTTTATTTGTTTGATTCGTGAAATGAAAATATTATTAACCTCAAAATGTACTTGACGTATTCATAAATTGTTACCATGCGAAAGACGAAATAAAAAAATAAGAAATTTATAATCGAATGACGTAGGTACTTGGAAAATACTGGGATGAAAAGCATTTCAAGGTAATTTTGGAGACAAGAATATTAAATAAATTTCATTAATACGCTTGCGTTAAAATTAATAATAATAAAACGAACACGGGAATTGCATAACAAAAATTTCAAGGTTAAAATTTTAACGATTTAAAAAAAAATTAAAACTTAAAATGTTTACAAATCATTTGAAAATGTCTTAGCAAGGCGAAATATGTCTTTCCCATAAAATATAACTAAACTCATAGAGAACAGACGCATTCATTCATATTAATTAATATATTAAGCAATATTAAATTATTCGACTGACTATCTGTTTTCAAGAAGTTTTTTTAAATATTTTTTAGAATGATGGGTGAAACATGTAATTTAATTGAAAACTTATGATTGCGTTAATAAATTAATATTTTATTATAAATAAAAAAGCATGTTCAGTTTATCGAAGGGGGTTTTAATTTGGTTAGAATAATAATTCTTCTTTTTTGATGGCCCTACAGCTTATATCGAGCCTTAGCCTCCATTATTCTTCACCTCCAACTCCTCCTGTCCTTCGCTTCGACCCTCCAATCTGATACTTGTAAAAAAATTGGCATATCCCTCCTAACTTCATCCTCCCTTTCATCCAGCTTTGGTCGCCCAATTAGTCTTCTACTACCTGGGTACCACTGCAGCATCCTTTTTGGGGTTCGTGATGACGGCATCCTCTGCACGTGACCGGCTCATCTCAGTATATTATCTGTGTGGAGAGACTGGGAGCTTTGTAAATATTGTACAACTTGCCATTTTGCCGCACTCTCCAGCCTTCACCGTCATTCACAGGTCCCAGGATTCTGCGCAGCACCCTTTTCTCAAAAGAATCCAAAGGCTATGTAGAATAATCATTAAGAGCACAAAATGAAGACAATGTATGAATAAAAAAAGTTTTATATGTAATCTTTCATATTTGACTCCATTGTGTATGTATTATGGAATATTGTGAAGGTGTCACATATTTTTTTCTTGTGGTTTGAAACATGATACTTACTAGTTATTTAAACTGAAGGACATATTGTACTAAAAATTAAAAATCCTGGAGACTGTCTTCGCCTCCAGTCGGACATCAATAATATTGTCAACTGGAGTCACAGTAATCAAATGCAATTCAATGTCTCTAAATGCGTTATGCTATCTTTTACTAGAGCATTGAGAACTGTGTATTATAGATACACAATGAACAACCAACAACTAGCACATGTATCTACGATGAGAGATCTCGGGATCATCTATGAGAGTAGGCTGACTTTTCGTGCACATGTTGAGAGGATTTGTGGCACTGCACTGAAGATGTTGGGCTTCATCGTCCGGACCGGCAGAGTTTTCAGGGATCCCAATGTGCTCAGAGTCCTATACAACGCATTGGTTCGGAGCAGACTCGAAAGTGGTTCTGTGATATGGAGTCCTCACGAGGCGAGATATTCCATTATGCTGGAGAGGGTTCAGAAAAAATTTCTGAGGTATCTCTACATGAGGGAGTATGGTAGCTATCCTTGTCTCTATCCCACGGCATTTCTTTTGGGAATGCTCGGAACCAATTCTCTACAGCTTCGAAGAGATGGACATCTTATTACCCATTTCTTTAGATTAATTAGGGGATACTTCGAGAACTCGGCCGTACTGGAGGGTGTTCGGCTTTTTGTACCCGATAGATATCTCCGACAGCGACAGCACAGATTGTTTTACCTACCGGCCGCCAGAACCAATCTGCCTCTGGTGACACCGGTGGGAAGAGCAATTAGTCTGCTGAACGCGGTCTCCTCGGAAATCGACGTCTTTCACGTTAGTGAAAGTACGTTCAGAAGACAAATACTCTTAATTCTGGAGAGTATCCTGTCTTCCTAATGTTGAACCATCTCTTATGCGTTTCTGGTAGTATACTATATATAATATAATATTTTACCTGTTCTCTATAGATGCCTTAAAAATAAATTTTGTAATGTCTGTTGATGAAATAAACTGATTTGATTTGATTTGATTTGATTTGACTTGGAAGTCTACCGCGGACGTTATTGGTAAACTCCAGGTGTTTATAAATAGGTGCCTTCGCTCAATATTCAGAATCTATTGGCCCCAAACAGTGTCAAATGCCGTTCTCTGGACCATAGCAGGCGAAAAGCCAATTGGAGAACAGGTCGCTAGACGCAAGTGGCAGTGGATCGGTCACACTCTGAGACGGAACCCAGCCTGCATCGCTCAGGGTGCACTAGACTGGTCCCCTATGGGGGGAAAGAGAAAGCGAGGCAGACCTGGAGCCACCTGGAGAAGAACCCTGCAGGACGAGGTTAAGGCAGCAGGCCTCACTTGGGATGATGTTAAGCATCAGGCATGCGATAGAGTCGGGTGGAGAAGGTTCCTTGAGGCCCTATGCACCACGGAGGTGTGACAGGACAAAAAGAAGGAGAAGAAGAATGACATGTTTCGATAAACTATAATAAAACTTCTAGAAAACAGATTTTTTCATTTGTATTAATTACCGATTGTATTATGTGATATGGTATAATAATTTAAGTAATGAAAAAATTAATAAAAAAAAAAAAAAATTAAAAAAAAGTTATATTTAGTTAAAATCCACAGACGTTTGTCTTCGACCGGTTTCAGCAGCTCGCTGCCATCTTCTGGTGCAGATGATGATGATGAATCACCAGAAGATGGCAGCAACATCAGTGGATTTCAGTGGACATCATCATATTTGCCACATGCAGCCTCTGTTCCTCCTGGCGTCTTATAGCCCAGCATTCCTGACTGTAGAGCATGGCTAGTCTCACTGCAGATTTGTACACCTTTTCTTTATATATTTATTTATTTGGAATATAACAAACCAGCATACCTGTGCTACATCGACCTTACAAAAGCGTTCGACAGAATTAAGCTGAAGGACCTCCTGAATACTTTGACCACAAAGATGGTGCCTCCATCACTTATTAATGTAGTAAGAGAGATCAACCTAGACGGCAACACAAAGATCAGAGCAAATGGGAAATTCATTCAAGCCATAAAAACATCCATTGGCATCAGACAAGGCGATAGCTTAAGCCCATTTCTCTTTAACTGCATCATGGACAACATCATTGCAGAGGTTGCATCTCTCAATTTAGGGTACACTCTGGGCAATTTGATTAATTGGAATGCTTTGCTATGCAGACGATGCCACAATCGTGGCCGAAAATGAAAACGACTTACAAGCAATGCTCTCAAAATTTGATGAATCCTGCTCTAAATATATTACAACATGATCATATCCATCTCAAAAACGAAGTGTATGACATTCTCTAGAAACCAACTAAGATTCAAAATCTCCGTACACCAAGAAGAAATTGAACAGGTAGACCAATTCAGATATCTCAGAAGCAAAGTAACCAGCTCTAATGACCTCCCCAGAGAAGTAAGGTCACAGGTAGACAAGGCTGCAGCGGTTGCAGGCTGCCTGAAATATGTCATATGGAGAAACAAGGACATGAGGACTGACAGCAAGGTACGCATTTATAAGACCTGTGTGCGACCAATCCTCACATATGGCATTGAATCGAGGGCAGACACTGTCAAGACAAAGAGCATGCTCAGGACAACCAAGATGAAAACACTCCATGTTATAGCTGGCAAAACCCTACATGATCGAATTAGGAATACAGCAATCCGAGAAATCTGCGAGATCGAAGATGTGGTCAGATGGGGATGTCAAAGACAGCGATATTGGCATCAACATGACGACCTTCGTGGCAGAGTGGTAAGAGCTCTGATTCCCATTCCGAAGGTTCTGGGTTCGATTCCCGGCGATGGCAGTGTGATTGTCACATTGTCTTTGGTCTGGCGTAGTATTCACGTGACAATTAAAAATGGCGATAGATTGGCTACCTGTCACATGTCACGAGAATCAATATATCAGCTTAAAAAAAATGTATACTGTTATTGGGTTCAAGCAACCTGTTGTATACGTAAAAAAAAAAAAAAACATGTAGAAAGAATGAGCTCAAATAGGATACCATACATAGCTCTCCATGGAACGCCAAACGGACAACGCCAACCAGGAAGAGGCGTCTCAAGAGGACCCACCTGAAATAACAGACTCCTTCTTCTTCTTCAAGTGCCCTGTCGGGTCCCCCCAACCTTGGGGATCACCTCGGCAAACCTGTCCCTGTCCTGCGCCGCTCGGAACAGCTCCTCAACACTTCGGATGCCGGTCCACTCCCTCACGTTTCGCAGCCAGGACATTTGTCTCCGTCCGGGCCCTCGGCATCCCTCAATTTTTCCCTCCAATATCAGTTGGAGAAGGTGGTACTTTTCCCCACGCAGTATATGACCCAGATATGAGATCTTTCGAACCTTGATAGTTGGTAACAATTCCCTGTCAACTCTAGCTCGCCTCAGGACTTCGGTATTGGTAACCATGTCTGTCCAGGGAACTCTGAGCATTCGGCGATGGAGCCACATTTCGAATGCTTCCAGTCTGTTCATTGAGTTAACTTTCAGGGTTCAAGTTTCACACCCGTACAATAAAACAGACCACACATAGCATTTGATCATTCTCTGGCGAAGTTTCAAGTTTACGTTATCATTGCAGAAGAGTGATTTCATTTTATTAAACGTAGCTCTTGCTGCCTCAATTCTGCATTTTATCTCTACATCTGGGTCAAGAGATTGCGTTAGTATGTTGCCGAGGTATTTAAATTTTTCCACCCTTTCAACGTTACGGCCGTTCAAATGCAACACTGATCCACTGTAGTCAAGCCGTCCGAATGTCATCCATTTGGTTTTGCTGACATTTATTGTTAGCCCCAATCTTTCACCGGAGTCGTCAACAAGATTAAGAAGGTCCTGAATATCGCTGACACTTTCAGCTAATAAAACAGTGTCGTCGGCATATCTTATATTGTTTATCACAACGCCATTAACTTTCAGTCCTTTCTCGGTGTTGATGAGGGCTCGTTTAAAAACGTAGTCGGAGAAGAGATTAAATAACAATGGAGAAAGGATACAACCCTGTCTCACACCTCGCTGGATGATAATTGTGTTTGACTTCTCGTATCCGTGTCTTATTTCGGCTGTTTGGAACCAGTACAGGTTTTTAATAAAATTTAAACCTTTGGTATGAATATTGCACTTGACAAGCATTTTTATTAGGTCACTATGTTTACCCTGTCAAATGCTTTTTCTAGTCAATAAAGCATGCGACTACCTCTTTTCTTTGGTCCCGGCACTTTTGTAGCAGTACGTTGATAGCTAATAGTGCTTCGCGTGTTCCAAACGCGTTCCTGAAACCAAACTGAGTATCGTCAAAGTCTTGCTCACATTTACTACGTATTCTGGCATGTATTATTTTAATAAATAGTTTCAGGACGTGACTCATGAGACTAATCAATCTGTAGTCTCCACATGTTTTAGGATGTTGTTTTTTAGGTAACGTCACAAAGGTGGACTTCAGCCAGTCGTGGGGTATGTTCCCCGTGTCATATATTGCATTAAAAAGTCTCAATAGGTAGTCAATATTGTCATTGTCAATGAGCTTCAACACCTCGACTGGGATGTTGTCTGGGCCGCATGCTTTACGATTGTCTGAGGTCTGTATTGCGTGAAGAACTTCCGATTTTATTATTGGAGGTCCGTACAAATTGGTAGAAACATCAGTATCAGGTCTATTGTCTTTAAATACATCATAGATATATTTTTCCCATGTTTGCAAAATGTCTTTTTCATCCAAAATCAGTTTATTGGAATCGTCAACTAAACATGATGGAGTACTCTTTCTTGATGTGCCTGTCATTTCTTTGAGTTTCTTGTGTAGCTTAAATGTGTTATGGCTACGGCTGTACACTTCTAGTTCATCACACTGTGACCTCATCCACTCCTCTTTAGCCTTTTTTATTTCATTTCTTATTGTCCTCTGCAATCGTTTGTATTGTGTCTCATTATTCTTGAATTTACGCCTTTCATCCATCAAGTCCTAGATATGCTCCGTCATCCAATTATTTTTCTTTCTATGTACATCAGCTTTTAGATGTGCCTTACAATTTTCCTCAGTCTATCAGACTCCTGAGTCTATCAAAAGTGAAGAAGAAGAAGAAGATTTATTTATTTATTTATACATAATACACAAATGAGACACAAAACGGTGTAACAAAGATAAAACAACGACATGAAACCAAAAAATCATACACATCAGAAGGAACCCAAATATGTGGACGTCAGTACTCTTTCCAGAATTTGTAATATATTGTTTATAAACACTGCCTCACTGACACTGAAAATGTCAAAATCTGAGACGATTAGATTCAACGTCCGAATTGCTCTTCCTACTGGCATTGCCAAAGGCAGGTTGGTTCTGCATGACGGAGCAAAGAACAATTGATTTCGGCGCTGTCACAGGTAATTCTCAGGAACAAAAATACTTATTTGCTCCAGAACATAGGGGTTCTCAATAGAGCCCCGAATCAGCTTGAAAAAATGCGTTGCCATTAATACTTCCCTCCTCAGTTTTCAAGGGAGTTATACCCCAGCATACCCAAGAGAAATGCAGTTGGATAGAGCCAAGGATATACCCCGTATTCTCTCATGTCGAGGGCTCTCAAGAATTTCTTTTGAACCCTCTCCAATATGAGAGAATATTGAGCCTCATGAGGACTCCATATCACGGCACCTCCCTCGAGCCTGCTTCTGACTAAGGAGTTATATAGAGTTATTAGGACCCGGGTGTCTCTGAAAACCCTAACAGTTCGAAGAGCATCTTCAACGAAATGTTCCATGCCTTCTCGATCTGAGCACGAAATGTCTATCGACTTTCGTAAATTATCCCAAGTTTTTTAGTTTGTATTGATATTTTGTTATCACAAAGCACTATGGAAAAATCATGCCATTTGAGCCATCTTCTTTCCTCCTATGCTCCAAGTCATTTTCAAGTTTTCCGTCCTCAGTAAGCAGAGCTGAGCTAAGTGATCTACTTGCTTTATTGGAATGTCTCTGAGAAGCAATCTTTCAGGCTGTACGCTGGTTCTTCGTCTTCTTAGTATTAAAATAATAGGTGGAGAGCAGCAGTACATAAAGGCATACAAGACTCTGAAGCACAGCGCAGAGACGACACCGCTAAGAGGAGGAGAGTGGAGAGACCACTGGGAGACGGTGACGGCTCCACTACAGGCGCCTTCCCCTGCCCCAGATGCCCCAAAATATGTGGGTCCAGGATCGGGCTCTTCAGTCACATGCGGACCCACAACCGTGAAGGACAGTCTTCCTCGGACACGAGTAGTATTAAAATAATAAAAAAATATTTTTAATAAATCATTATGTGCTTTATCTTTTCTTTAATATATACAATGTTTGATAACAAGTAAATTAATAATTATTCTATAATACAACCTAAAAATATATCCAAGCAATTTATATTTGTAATTGGAAAATATTGAAGCACACATATTTTATTTTTAAACATATTTGCTTGTCAATCATCTACAGTGTATTTTTCTAAAAACAATAACAATAAAAATTACACTGAAGAAGGAACACAACCACCCGAAACACGTTTGTTTCAAAATAAATATAATGTTATGTAATAACAAAGTGTTGAGGCTGCTGGCAACATCTTCTTTCGTTTCTCCCGAGCCCGCTATAATACTACCGAGGCAAGGGCAGCTTTCGCAATGCTTCACCCTGTGTGGCCTTCCAGTATCATTTCAAGGAAGCTCAAGCTCTAAATATTCAACAGTAGCGTTAAAAGCGTACTGCTGAACGGATGTGAGACTTGGAAATCTACCGCGGACGTAATTGGAAAACTCCAGGTGTTTATAAATAGGCGCCTTCGCTCAATATTCAAGATCTATTGGCCCCAAACAGTATCAAATGCCGTTCTATGGACCATGGCAGGCGAAAAGCCAATTAGAAAACAAGTCATTAGACGCAATGGCAGTGGATCGGTCACACTCTGAGACGGAACTCAGCCTGCATCGCTCAGGGCGCAATAGACTGGTCCCCTATGGGGGGAAAGAGGAAGCGAGGCAGACCTAGACACCTGGAGAAGAGCCCTGCCGGACAAGGTCAAAGCAGCAGGACTCAGTTGGGATGATGTTAGGCATCAGGCATGCGATAGAGTCGGGTGGAGAAGGTTCCTTGAAGCCCTATGCACCACGGAGGTGTGACAGGACAAGAAGAAGACTTACAAAGTGTGTTACAATACAAATTCACAACACAATATCAAGGTGGATGTAGAAGGAACTTATATTTCGTCCGCTGACGGTGTAACAACCTCCCATATTTCTCCGTCTTTTTGTAAACTAACATCACATGAAGAATTCAGTCCCATTCCTATAACGCTCTTTCCAGTGGCCAAATTGGAATTTCCAGATAAATATTTTTCACAAACAAGGGCGAGATCATCTCTTGTTACATTCAAAACATCGCTGCGATGTTTCTGCAAGAGATCCCTACTGATTCCGTGTAAGAAATTATCGATTCCTTTGAAAAATTCGGCGACAGGAGCGTCGAGCTGTTGCAATACTCCCAATTTGGCTTCAAACAAGGACTGCTCGTCAAGAGCAGTGTCCTGATGTTCGCGGAACCACGATGCAGTGTCGTCGAACACGTCCAGGGTCACGCGGCTGTTGGGGTCTCGGTAAGAATAAAAATTAAACAATCCGTCATTTCCAATCTTGGCACCGCCGCCGTAAGCGCCATTTTGTTCTCTAACAACGGGATGCAAGTATTTGGAGCTCAGAAACTTTGCCAGGACTCTTAATTTGGCAAAATCAGAATGCGTGAATGGCACGGTCGCGACCGCTTTGGCGCAGAAGTTGACCGGGATGTTTAAAACGTGATGGATGCAGAGCGTGGACGCATCCGCTAATGGAAGCTTACTAAACCTTTTACAATTAGAATCCTTGCTTTCAAAAGGAATACTCTTACACATGTTTTCTGCTTTTTGCAATATTTTGCTTTTGTTCGTTTTGCTCAAATTGATTGCAGCTCGCAGACGACTGCCATCCAACAGTAAATTTGCAATGCCAGAGACTCTTTGCATAATTATTTGGGGGGTTTCAGTTTTGACCAATTGTTTCATGTATTCTATGTGCCTCAAGCCACCCAATTCTTCCTTCAGCGATGAGCTAGGGGAGATCAGACTATTAGCGCACTGGATCGCGTACAAGTGACCACTATCTGCAATGCCGGTTGTTAAATTGGATACATAATTTTCTAGTAACATTTTGAAACGGTCGACATCTTTGTAAACAGGTTTCTCGAATATCTCTGACCATAGCTCAAACATTCCTTCTGCATTTTGGTCCAGGCAGTGACTCGATAAGACAATCCCTTCTTCGAATCGCGTTGGCTCGTCGATTTTTTCCGAGATGTGCGTCCCGAGACTTAGGCCGCCGGTTTTCAAGTGAATGAGTTCGTCCAATTCTCTGAAAGTATGCTTTTTTGTGTCCATTTTAATTGCAGTTGCGCTGAGTAGAGGAACCAGTTGCTTCAGATCTTTAGGTAGATCAGCAAAATTTAAAACTCCTTTGAAGTAGGTGACATCATTTGTGTTAGCTTCGCAAACTTGAATTGGTATTTTGTTTAGAGGTATTTCATCTAGGTACACGGGGTCCAACTCCTTGGGAATATCGTTAAGGGAGAGACAGGGCAACACATCTAAGTTTTGGTGCTGCTTTTGAGCTTCGGCTAATTTTAATCCTTCTTCGAAAACGTTAATTTTATCCGTTTCGCTCAATTCGGATATCTTCTTTTTTAATAAATCTCCTTCTGATCTCTGAAGGTTTTCTTCATACTTCTCGTCTGGCACCATCGTGAGAGTCAGGCGGTGACTGTTTCTTTTAAAGTAATGCTCCACTCTCTCCGACAGATAGCGAGGGTTTTTCAGATTGCTTTTGAATTTTTCTAGGAAAGTGCTCACTTGTAGCGCATCCATGACCGGTCCTTCATGATTCCAGAGGGCCACGAGGTTGTACAAAGTGTTCAGCCCGAACCTGGTGTGCTGGTGTTTGATGGACAATTCTATCCCGTGTAGAACGGAATCAATGTGATTTTTTTCGAAACCCTTTTCGATAATCCTGTCGAGTGTTTCATCGATTATGCTTCGGACTTTATCAAACTTATCGACTTCGAGATCTTGTAGGCCAATTAAAAACATGGTATCTTTCATCTGTGCATCGTATCCCGTTACCGGACTGTATCCTCCTGAAATGTTGGGCTCTATTAAACTTTTATAAAATGGAGAGTTGGGCCCTGACACCATCAATTGGCTCAGGAATTGAAGGACGAATGTTTCATACACATCGGTGATGTCGTTCATCAAATATCCGACGGCAATTTGATTCTGTTTTTCGAAAGGGGCTCCCATGTTATCGAAACGACTCGAGATTTGTTTATCGACAGGTTTTGACCAGCGGGGCTGCGGGGGAACCCGGCTGTAAGCCGATTCGATTCCTTCATAGTTTCCGAGGTAGAGCTGATCGCAAATCTCCAAATTACGTTCCAAAGGAAAGTTACCGTAGGAATAAATCCTCGCATTGCTCGGCGAGTAATACTTCTGATGGAATTCTTTGAGTTCTTGTATCGTTAGGTTTGGAATGAGAAGAGGGTCGCCCCCCGAGACGTAGCCGTACGTGTGGTCCGGAAGAATGGAATTCAAGACCTCTTGCCCAAAGATGGCCGAGTTTTCCGAGAAGGCGCCCTTCATTTCATTGAAGACAACTCCTTTGAATACTAGCGGCGAGTTGGGATTGTTTAAATCGGAATGCTCTAGCCTCCATCCTTCTTGCAAGAAATCCTGCCTGTTCAGGTGCGGCTGGAACACAGCATCCAAGTAGATACTCTGAAGGTTTCTATAATCGACTTCGTTCTGCGAGGAAAACGGATAGAACGTGAAATCGGGCCCCGTCATCGCATTCATAAATGTAGCAAGAGATCTATTCAGCATTTTGAAAAACGGGTCTCGAACGGGATACTTCTTGGATCCGCACAAAACCGTGTGTTCCAATATGTGGGGCAGTCCGCTGGAGTTGAAAGGCGTGGTTCTGAAGTTGATTGAAAATACATTGTTGGAATCGTCTCGCTGCAGATGCAAATATTCGGTTTTAGACTTCTCGTGTTTCAGCATGATCGCGGTCATGTTGAATTCTTTGACGTGCTGTATGTCCGTGCACATGAATCCATTGTAGATGTTCCCCACACTGAACTGGCTCGCTTGTCCGCTGCGGTTCTTTTCCTTCAAGGCCGGCTGGGCGCTTAGGAGCCTCGTGTTCCGCGATGTCAGTTGACGATTCGCTGCAATGCTTCTCGCCAGACCCGCGCGGCATCCTAGATAGCGTAACATTTTTCAAAATGTCGAATAATCTAAAATAGAATACGGGTTTAAAAATTAATAACATACTTATTTTGTTTTAGAATGTATCAAAATCGTTTGAAGTTGAAGTTGATTGAACATACCTTTGAATCAAAAATTGTACGTAAATTTTTTTGCATGGGTAATACAAAAGTTTATTGCACAATATTTATAATAATTTGTTAGGAATCAATCTTAACAGAACATAACCTACAAACGTCAAACTCTTCAGTAGTATTGCCAGATACAAGAAGTAATTTTTATTAGAGTATTTACCCAGGATTTATAATTTTTCTTGAATTGTTTAAAAATTATGTATGTATACTTTAATGCTTCGTTATATTTGAAAAAAAAAAGTGTTTTTATAGATATTTCAGCGGGGAAAAGATTATTTACTTGAAATTAGACATTGACAATAGTAAATAAATGATAACAAATGTATATTTAATAGTGATAGTAATGCAAAAATGTTATTGTTTAGATATGTTTTGTAGATGTTTAAAAATTTCGGATGGTCTTTTAAATTGTTTATAGCAATAAGATTAAAAGTTCAAAACTCTTTTCATTTCAACTGTAGTTAATCGGAGCACTTTATTATTTTTTCTTTCATATTGGCCACTCAATTACGTTTTTTTTGCACATTAAGGAAAATGTTTAAGAAATATCTAATTTAATTACAACAAGGTGAAATTTTGGAACCAAATAAATTATTGGAAAATCTTAAGCATGTTTTTAAAACGTGTGATGCCGTTTTTAATCAAACGAATTCTCGTAAATAAACATTGAGAAGCTTAAACAAGTGCATTACGTTTAAAAAAGTTTCTGTATTGGAGTTTTATGTACGATAATGAAGGATGGAATTGACGAAATGAGTTTGGAAGAAATGAGATTTTTAATGAAAGAATACCAAAATAAGCTATAAATCGGGAAAAGAAAGGCATGAAAATAAATGAATCGTGTTTTTCAGAAGTAGCACACATCCAGTAACCTCAACTTTACAGGACGGACAAAAAACTGACTGGTACAAAATTATCCTACAATAAATATATTTTTTTCAATACACTTTGTCTATTTTACTTCCTATGACAAATGAGTATTGAAAAAAAAAATTATTATAAGGCCTAAAACTTGCCAAAATATTGAAAATTTCACATTTTTATGTATTTTTTTAAGTCTTTAATTTACTTTTATTTTAACGTAATAGCTTAAGTATTTGAACGTGGCATGATCAAATAAATCAAATATTGAATGTCGGCCATGTGAGGAGTCAGAGAAATCGACGCGCGTGCATGACACGATGTATGAATGTTGAGAAAGCGAGAGAAATATGCCAGGAAAGAAAAGTGTGGCAGGTCCATTCTTTCTGCCTACCCCTTCGGGGAGACGGCGTGATGGTTAGTTAGTTAGTTGATAAAAAAATACAATGTAAGAGTTCCCGCATTCGTAAAATTGATTAAATTAGTGAACGTGCACAAAATATATTTTTCAACCTTGTGTTTATGATAGAGGGAGTTTTCGAATGTCGGTATTTTCTAATGTTCATAAAAGCAACGTTAAATTTTACGGTTTGAGCGGGTGAAAATAATAATCATTATTATTTCGATCACCTGGCAACATCTGCCGCGGGATTTTAATGCCCGCGAATGCACTCGACAGCCATAAAACGTTAACGTAATGTCTCCCGCGTTTTTCGAATCACACTTCCCGACGTAAATTGTTTAGTGTGAGAAATAAAGTGTGAATGTCCATGTCGCCGTGTCACCATTGTAAATATAAATACCATTGTAATAATAATAATAATAATTAAAGGGCGATAATGATTAGTAATTACAAAGTTAACGGTCAAAAATGTATATAGTTTTCAAAACGAATATTTCTTTACAATGAATTCAGTAAATTTCCTAACGCATTATTTATTTATTTACTTGAATCTGTTTCAGAAATTAGCAAATTTTACTCAATATTAAATAAAGAAAAGCAGTAGAAATGAGATCATGGAAACAATGAATACATGGAAACAATGGATGCCTTAAAAATTAATTTTGTAATGTCTGTTGATGAAATAAACTGATTTGATTTGATTTGATTTGATTCATTCATTGTTTCCATGTTTGGATACATGGAAACAATGAATGAATCAAATCAAATCAAATCAAATCAGTTTATTTCATCAACAGACATTACAAAATTAATTTTTAAGGCATCTATTGAGAACAGGTAAAATAATATATTGTGTATAGTATACTACCAGAAACGCATGCGAGATGGTTCAACATTAGGAAGACAGGATACTCTCCAGAATTAAGAGTATTTGCCTTCTGAACGTACTTTCACTAATATGAAAGATGTCGATCTCCGAGGAGGCCGCGTTCAGCATATTAATTGCTCTTCCCACCGGTGTCACCAGAGGCAGGTTGGTTCTGGCGGCCGGTAGGTAAAACAATCTATGCTGTCGCTGTCGGAGACAGGGACAAAAAGCCGAACACCCTCCAGCACGGCCGAGTTCTCGAAATATCCCCTGAGTAATCTAAAGAAATGGGTTTTTGAAATGCCCATCTCTTCGAAGCTGTAAAGAATTGGTTCCGAGCATTCTTAAAAGAAATGCCGTGGGATAGAGCCACGGACAACTACCATACTCCCTCATGTAGAGATAATGATGGTGTTATGAACAAAATTATGAAAGGATCATTAAGATGGTTTGGACATATGGAGAAATAGAGGAAGACCGAGGAAAACGTGGCACGAGCATAACGGAATATCTCGCCTCGCGAGGACTCCATAAATTATGATGATTGGACGTCTTTAATCTTTCCCTTACGGTGCTAAAATAAAAACGCGCGTTCCGGTGTTGGGTAGTCAGTACCCGATCAAAAATTGGCGATTTAAAATCGGAAAAATAAGAACATTCATAGCTAATCCCCTTAATTAATGAAAAAACTCCTTACATCATTACAGCGCAAGCCAAATAGATGTAAAGGGTGAAAAAAAAGAATATCAAAGGAAATATACATAGAACCTTATGAATAGGAAAAGCCAGTTATTTGCTTGCTGCCTTTATCATAAGGGTATTTACGAATTCGCCATAATTGCATCCAAAGAGGTCTATCTCTTCTGCAACCTCATTTAAGAGACGAATCGCTTTCAATACAGGAGAACTTCGAAGGGCCTCTGTGCGGCAATTTGGGGCATAAAATAATATATGCCCCTTGCTCTGCTATAACTATGGGGAACGTACAGATTTAGCTCTCTCAGTATTCCTGGATTGAAAATACCTCCGGATAACAGTTTAAAAAAATGCTTTCCCAGAAAGATCATTCGACGAGCTTCAAGAGTGTTGAAACCCAACACTCCTGAGAGAAACAGTGAGGGGTACATAAAAGGATAACAGTTATACTCCCTGAGGTATAAATAACTTAAAAATCGTTTCTGAATCCTTTCCAGCTCCAAGATGACTGTTCTTTCTCTGGGGTCCCAAATGATAGAGCAGTACTCCAAGTTACTACGAACCAGCGCTTCATACAGTCGACGGATTATGGAGGAATACCTGAAATCTTAACCTTGTATTTATTATATTTATAGAGATATTGATGGTTATTAGAAGCAACGTGTAGAAGATACCCATCACAGGGAAGGGAGGGTTAAAATGTGACTTGATCCGGTGTTAGCCGCATGCAATATTTTAACCTTTTCAATTATTCCGGCACACTAAACGACCGTTCGCCATTTTGAAATTAGACGTTAAATATATGAACAGATGATTCCAACGGAAAATTGCAGCGAGAGCACGTCGAGCAATATGTATTTCACGATCGCAATAATTAATATTTCAATTTAATTCCCCGGGAAACAGGCGAGCTGGGGTGACAGCGAGATCCCTGGGGATGGCTCGAGGATCAAGATTAATGGACCAAACCATCTTCTTATTAGACTCGCATTCAATTATTTAAATCTAGGATTTGTTGAAGCAACAAATATTGTAATATCCCATACTACACCATTTTTCTTTACGTTATTGTAATTTCACTTTGATTTATTATTAGAATTGCTTTAAAAAAAAGACATACAGGGGTAGTACTTATTCTGGGATAAAAGGACAATTTACATATTAAAAAATAACATACAAATATTCAATAATCGTACTTCTTCTTCTTCTTCAGCCTGTATTGACCGTCCACGTCCTAGGCCTCCTCTCGCATTTTCCATTCTCTTCTATTCTGAGCGATCCGCATCCATTCACTTCCCGAACTTCTCCGGATATCGTCGAGCCAACGCAACTGTGGGCGCCCAACTCCACGCTTTGCCGTCCTTGGCCACCAGCACAGCAGTCGCCTTGTCCACTTTTCATCTGGATCGCGAGCGACATGTCCCGCCCATCGCCACTTGAGGGTTGCGGCCATCTTGATAACATCGGAAACCTTAGTCCTGACTCTTATGTCCTCATTTCTGAGTCTGTCCCGTAAACTGATACCCAACATGGCTCTCTCCATTGCTTTCTGAGTGATTCTTAGCTTGCTGGCACTTTTTTGTGACATTGTGACTGTCTCAATACCATAAGTGAACACTGGCAGGACACAGGCATTGAACACTCTCCTTTTCAAGACCATAATATACTCCTTTTCATAATCGTACACCATTCAGGAAATATCATAATACAGACTTAAAACCTAGAACATCTTACAAAATTACAAAGAAATCAGGAAATATTACAGACATAGAAACTAAAACATATTACATAAATATTTGTATACAAATCCTGGATTTACACCAAAGGGTGGTTAATTCAAATTTTTAATTGTATCTCAATAGAGACGAAGACGTAAACTGGAAACTGAACATGGATGATCAAGGTGTTTACAGGACTTATGACCTGTCATTGGTTGGGTTAAGCGCACGCTTTATGTAATTACAACATTCCCCATTCCACCTTTGTTATTTATTGTTAATTTGTTAACCACCCTTTGGTGAAAATCCAGGATTTGTATACAGGTATAAGTATACATTCACAAATATTTGTTCTTCAAATATTCTGGTCAAAATTCTTTGGCATATAGAATGGAATAATACTCCTAGCGGCTTCTAACAATATGTTGGGCGACAGCCTTCGCATTGTGTTAATAAGGTAGTTTGCTAAATGCCGAAAATCATTCTCCATAGATGGCGTTAGTGGGTCGGTTGTATAGGTTAATTCTTGAAAAAATTCACTAGTGCAACCAAATCTACATAGATGGCTGACTGAAACTGCCACGTGAAGATAAATATGGATTTTGAAGTATATATACATCCTTCCAAAAATTTGTCATGCATGATCACAAATAACAAAGGTGGAATGGGGAATGTTGTAATTACATAAAGCGTGCACTTAACCCAACCAATGACAGGTCATAAGTCCTGTAAACACCTTGATCATCCATGTTCAGTTTCCAGTTTACGTCTTCGTCTCTATTGAGATACAATTAAAAACATATTACATAGTTTACAAAATTACAAAAGCATTCAGGAAATATCAAATTACAGACTCAGAAACTAAAAGACAGAAACTTCAAACTCATGAAGAGAGAAACTAACTAACTAACCATCACGCCGTCTCCCCGAAGGGTTAGGAATAAAGAATGTACCCCCACATTGTTCTTTCCTGATACTTCTCTCGCTTCGGCATTCATAAATCGTGACGAAAATAATAACTCTTAAATATGATATTTTATATAGATATTTGTTTTATTTATTAAGGGTAACATACAGCGATATCAATAACATATATATAAAAAAAACATTTAGAATAATTAAAATAAGGCCTATTACATGCTACCACAAATATAAAATAATAGATAATCAGGCATGCGATAGAGTCGGGTGGAGAAGGTTCCTTGAGGCCCTATGCACCACGGAGGTGTGACAGGACAAAAAGAAGAAGAAGAAGAAAGATACGCGGCTGTAAACTATTCCGTCACACAAAAGACTGCTTTAAAATGAAACTTTTATCAATTCGAGAAGACATACAAATAAGACATTTTCTATCAGAGAGCAATAGTCGCAATATGGAAGTGTGAATTGATTGTGCAAGCCAAGAATGAGATACCTTACAAGAGATGCATCTTTGGAACTAGCTAGCGCGATACAAAGGGCATAGAAACCCGATAAGAGCTGCATAGGAAATATCATATTTCAATTTTCTACAAATAAAACTGCGTTAGACATTAGCACGAATGGTTAAAATCTGTTCACAATCGAGTTTTGATCTCAAAACTAATTCAATTAATTTTTTAAATAGTCCATTGTTTTGTCCGAATAACTTAACATTTTAAACTGTCAAATTAAAGAACTTTGTTTTTTGTATCACAAATGTATTTTATTTTACGCGACAGCTGTTTCATCAACCTATGTTGACATCATCAGGTGTTACGATATCAAATGTCAAATTTTCGTGATTTTACGAACCTTTATGTATATTTGTTCCTATGTCAATTTGAATAATTTCTTTGATATAATTTTGAAGCTCTTGCTGGAATTGAGTTAGGTACCTAAATATTTTAATTAAAAGAACGGTTAGTTACTATTTATAGGAGAAAATATTAAAGGTGGAAAATATAATAATAAAATAATAATAATAATAATAATAAAACAGTAATTAGAAGGAACAATTACACATACTTGTAGTAACTAACTAATTAACTATTTAACCATCACGCCGTTTCCCCGAAAGGGTAGGCAGAAAGAATGGACTGTCACACTTTTACTGATGCGGCACTCCATCCTTCTCTTTTAGCCCCGCGGGAGACGCGGTGTGATGGGTTGCGAACCTCATCGCCACCAATAGGTATCTCCCGCGCACACTTCGATCGTCCAACACGCACAAAATAAATCTAAAACAAATAATATAAAATACAATGATATAAAATAAAATAACAAAATAAAAATTATGTAACACAAAATGTTCTTTTTAGATGGTGCACATATTGTCTATTTAATTTATGTTCCACGTATCCACCGTTTTTTCAATTTAGCACATAAAGTAATAACACATAATGTTTTTTTCGATGTTGAGCATGTTGACATGGACGATCCGGACTTTTGTGTTTATTTAATTTATGTTACACGTATCCACCGTTTTTTAAATTGGCTGTAATTAGGTACTTAACCTTGTAGTATAGTAGTAAATTTACCTTTATTATTTTAATTTATTATTGTAACACCTATGTGGAAAGCAACGGGAAACTACCACATAAAAGGCCCAAGAACCAGCAAAAAAAGTTACACTTTGCTGCAAACCAATCAAATGGACTGAAACTAGCCAGCCCCTGTAACACCTGATGATGTCAACATAGGTTGATGAAACAGCTGTCGCGTAAACTAAAATACAATTGTGATACAAAAAACAAAGTTATTTAATTTTAACAGTTTAATTTTTTTTATTCTTAAATCATAATCACAGTACATTACCAAATCGCTTATGACTATAGAATACAAAAAAAAACTATTTTAAACACAACGAAGATACAATTGTGAAATTTCAAAAATAAAATATAAACAATAAACATAAACACAAAAAAACACAAGATAATTAAAAATTTAAAAACAATAAAGTAAAAAGAAACAATAAGAAGAACAAGAGAAGCAAATATAATTTTATGCATTATATAAGATATCGATGCTTTTTGAGGAAAGCCTCACTATCGTGGAAGATGTCCACATCCGAAGAGATGCGGTTAAGAAGGATTATCTCTTCTTCTTCTTATTGTAGACCTTGTAGTTTGTTTCTTAAGAGGAATTGACCTCCTGCGAGGTCGACTTCCAGTTGTCGATCCATCTCTTTGGTGGTCTGCCGGGGGGTCATCTACCTTGGGGTTGGCTGTGCAACACAATGTAGAGGAGTCTAGATGGATCCATTCTCCTCACGTATACGAGTACATACCAGTTCTTCTCTTTTGCCTTCCCTACCAAATATATTCTACGTATAAAAGCGAATCATAGAATTTTCAGAAGAAGATGATGCCAACATCGGTTGGCAAAACAGCTGTCGCTACATTCTCAGTGAATAAAAATAAATTGAGACATCATAACTTTTGTTTAAATTTTAATAGTAATAATGTCGAAATATCAAAGGGTTTCGGCCAAAACAATGGACTATTTAAAAATATAATTAACTAACTAACTAACTAACCATCACGCCGTCTCCCCGAAGGGGTAGGCAGAAAGAATGGACTGCCACACCTTTCTTTCCTGACATATTTCTCTCGCTTCCTCAACATTCATACATCGTGTCATGCACGCGCGTCGATTTCTCTGACTCCTCACATGGCCGACATTCAATATTTTTCCTGACATACTTCTCTCGATTCCTCTACATTCATACATCTTGTCATGCACGCTCGTTAATTTCTCCGACTCCTCACGTGACCGACATTTAATATTTGATTGATTTGATCGTGCCACGATTTCCTCGGCCTTCTTGTATTTCTAGCTCTCGCCTCGTTTACCTTCTTCACCCTTCTGTCTTCACTCATTCTTTCCATGTGTCCAAACCATCTTATGACCCTTTTATTATTTTGTTCATAACACTTTCATTCGCACCACATTCGCTTCATATACTTGCATTTGACACTCTATCATATACTCGTACAGGTTTATCATTTAGAATATCTTGTATTCCTATAGAGTATTTTGTATTCCTAATGTCGAACCATCTCTCATGCGATCCTGGTATTATATATTTTTTATGTTTTACCTGTTCTCAATAGATGCCTTTAACTATAATTGATGTTTGTAATATCTTTTGAGAAAATAAACTGATTTGATTCGTGATTTAATTGTATCTTAATAGAGACGAAGATGCAAATTGGAAACTGAATATGGTTGATCAAGGTGGTTACAGGACTGGTTGGGTTAAGCGCACGCTTTATGTAATTACGACATTCCCCATTCCACCTTTCTTATGACCATGTCTGACAAATTTTTGGAAGTTGTATATACTCGTATGTTAAAGTCCTACACCAGATTTCACATGTCAGTTTCAATGCGCCATCTATGAAGATTTTGATTATATATGTTAATCTCTAAGATTACTCCATATATACGAGTAATCTACATATCTATGGAGATTTATGTTTATTAAGCATTATTAAGATTTTTTAAGATGTTTCTTAAGATTTGATTTGACCACACATTCGTCTTAGAGATCTCATTTCTAATGTATTCATGCGGGGGTTTTCATCCGCCATGTATTTCTGTTTCATTTCTTATCTCGGTATCATATCACACATCGTTTTTCAACCATACATCGTGTCATGCACGTATGTCGATTTCTCCTACTCCTTACGTGGCCGATATTTAATTGATTTGTTCTCGCCACGTTTTCCTCTATTTCTAGTTCCATTTACATCGTTAACATATGCTTTTTTAACCATTATGTTTCCATTAGTTCCTTCCATTTGAAGACTACAGGGGAAAAACAAGGAATGTCGTTAAAATTTAAAATAAATGTAATAATGCCATCTAGCGGCATTTGTACGTATCTATCCACAGTAAAAATTTCATATTAAAAAATCAGGTGTGTCATCGACTATGGCCAGATAATCGATTGCTAATTGCTAAGAAATATATAGACTTTGATTAGTTTTATTCTCAATTTATTCAAATTAACCTTCTACTGACATTCCTGGTTTTTCCCCTGTAGTCTCATTTGTCCTAACCATCTTAATGATCCTTTCATTATTTTGTTAATATCACTTTCATTCGCACCGCATTCACTTAATATATTTGCATAATACACTCTATCATATACAGATTTACACACATTCGTCTGAGATATCTCATTTCTAGTGCATTTATTCTACTTTCATTCTTCTATTGTCAATCACATGCTTCATACAATTTCATTTTTGGATAGTATGTGTCTTTTTAACGTACTTTCACTAATACGAAAGACTTCATTCTCCGAAGCGATCACGTCCAGCAGTTTGATAGCTCTCCCCACCGCCATCACCAGAGTAATGTTGGTTCTGCATGTTGGGAGATAAAACAGTCTGTGTTGACGTTGTCGAAGATGTTTCTTGAGAGTGGCCTCGATGGATGATCTCCATGTTGCCAAAGGGTATTTAGGAAGTGATGACCTTGCCCTTGAACTTTGACGACCTTCGTGGCAGAGTGGTAAGAGCTCTGACTTCCATACCGAAGGTACCGGGATCGATTCCCGGCGATGGCAGTGTGATTGTCACACTGTCTTTGGTCTGGTGTAGAATTCACGTGACAATAAAATGGCGATAGATTGGCTACCTATCACATGTCATAAGAATCAATATAAAAGCTAAAATAAATAGTATACAGTAATTGGGTTCAAACGACCTGTTGTAAACAAAAAAAAAAAAAATAATAAAAAAAATACAAAAAAAAAATACAAAAAAAAAAATTAATAATTATAATAAAAAAAAATAATAATAAATTTTTTTAAAAAACAAGTATGTTTACAAAAAATTAAGGGATATAATAAAACTATGCTTTGCTGTTTTGATACGTAGATTTATTTATATATTTCTTCTTAGCTCAAAACATTTTCCACTCTTGTGTCTTTTACATTCAATAAAGAAATGTCCTTATATATTATATATTACACTATATTCTTACATAAATAAGCATAGACATATATAAATACAAGCTAAATACACAGTTATAATGCATTAAATAATGCGACTTGCAAAGCAAATACAAAGCTAGTAGGGTATTGCTTAAGAAGTATTTATTTACCTATCGACACCGTATTCTCGCATTCGTTGCTTGAACCATTACTCAAGAAATTTTATGAAAGCAAGAAGCAAAATATTAACAATTTATACAAATAAAAACATCTGTTTTCCAAAAGTTTTATTTAAATTTTATGGAAATTGCATGTTTGTGTGAGAATATCTTAAACAGGCGAAACATATCATTCACATAAAATATAATAAAACTTATATAAAACGTACGTTTTCATTCGTATTAATATAATTATTTAATATGGAGTTTTATATCATTGTCCTAGAAACAAAAAATATGTCATTTTGAATGCATACAAATATTTGTAGACGAATACTGGATTTTACACATTGCGGGTTATCATTTTTAAGGATTAATTGTATCTCAATAGAGACGAAGATGTAAATTGGAAACAGAATGTGGTGGTCGTGGCGTTTACAGAACTTATGACCTATCATTGGTTGGGTTAAGCGAACGATTTATGTAATACAACATTCCCCATTTCGACCTTCTTACGACCACCACGTCTGACAAATTTTTGAAGATGTATATATGCTAGAATTCTGCGCAGCACTTCACATTTTTTAGTTCAATCTACTCTAGCGTCATCTATTAAAAAATCTATTGTAAACAAATAGATACAGAATATATTATAATAATGTAAATAATTGATAAACTCAATTATTTAAAGGAAAATAGATTCTATATAAACGGTATTTTTTTACGGTGTATATAAATACAGAAAAAATATAAAAAAAAATTATAAATTATGAAACCAAAATTAATTAAAAAAATCTTTTATACTATATTTTTATTTTAATTCCACTAGGTTTCATGGCTACGACCGGTTTCGGCAGCTCTCTGTCACCTTCTGGGATGATTATGTTCTCACCAGAAGATGGGAAGAGGTTCGCAGATCATGCAGAATTGATGGCATAGTGAGATGGAGTAGACAGAGCAGACGATTCTGGAGGGACCACATTGAGAGGATGGATCCAGCGAGGATTTCCAAGATCATAATGCACAAGACTCTGGGCCGTCGACCACCAGGACGATCGCCAAAGAGATGGAGAGAATACATCGCACGCTTAATAGTAAACTGACCGATTATGGTTTAGGTCATAATTGAGTTAACATTAGACAGAGGCTTGTGTTAACGCTATCCATCGTTTCGCGTTAAAATTCCGCCAATTGACTTCCATTACACTATATCGGTCTTTTTCATTCGTACGTGTTTTTCGACTGTTTTTGTTAAAACACCGACTCATGTCAGATTGAGCAAAACTTGCTTTTTTAGCTAAGCCAGTGTTGGCGCAATGGCGCATTCATCCCAGGAAGAAATTTGATATCCTGCATAAACAGATCGCAAGATTTACAATAAGAAGAAGAAGAAGAAGATGAATATGGAGCTAGTTGTTGAATCAATCGAAGCCATAAAACCAAATGGAATTAAACTAAATATATATTATAAATAATATTTATTTTGAATGTATACAAATACTTGTAGACAAATACTGGATTTTACCCATTGCGGGTTTATCATTTTAAAGGATTAATGTGAAGTGTTTCTCAACATAGTAGCATATATACATCTTTCAAAAATTTGTCAGACGTGGTGGTCGTAAGAAGGGCCGAATGGAGAATGTTGTTAACATAAAGCGATCGCTTAACCCAACCAATAGCAGGTCATAAGTCCTGTAAACGCCTCGACCACCATATTCTGTTTCCAAAAAACAATTTTCATCTTCGTCTCTATTGAGATACAATTAATCCTTAAAAATATTTATTTTGCTTTCATTGTTCACATACCTACAAATTTCTATTAACCGCATTCATATTTTTAAAATGTACAACAAAATGTATTCAGTTTCTACCCCAGAATCAAATAAATTCTTGTAGACATTAAGGAAGTTGATCACATAACAATAACATATTTTTATGTATGCGCATGATCAATAGTAAGAATGCTCCAAGAAATAACGTGGTAACTTAACTTTTAATTATTATTTTTTAAGTTTGCTAAATTTAAATAAACATATTTGTAAAATGTACCATAATTGTATTAGAATTTTGTGTAAAACAAGTCTATTTTATGAATTCTAACTATCAACGTGTGTACTGCATGATTGTGAAAGAGTATATAAGTGTATGTATCTTTCCATATATTTTCCTATTCAACATTTTGAATGTATACAAATTTTAATAGACAAATACTGGATTTTACCCATCATTTTACCAATCTTAATAGGTGACGCTAGTGTAGAGTAAACTAAAATATGTAAAGATAAGCGCAGGATGCTAGCATATATACAAGTTCCAAAAGTTTGTCAGATGTGGTGGTCATAAGAAGGGCGGAATGGGGAAGGTTGTTAAACATAAAGCGATCGCTCAACCCAAACAATGACAGGTCATAAGTCCTGTAAGCGCCTCATTCTGTCTCCAGAAAAACAATTTACTTCTTCGTCTCTATTGAGAAACAATTAATCCTTATATTTTCTTATTGTCTATGGAGAAAGATGTAACCAGCTCACTTAATGAGGCAAGGGGAGCTTTCGCTATGCTTCGCCCTGTATGGCGCTCCGGTATCATTTCGAGAAAGTTCAAGCTCCAAATATTCGGCAGTAGCGTTAAAAGCGTACTGCTGTACGGATGTGCGACTTGGAAGTCTACCGCGGACGTTATTGGTAAACTCCAGGCGTTTATAAATAGGTGCCTTCGCTCAATATCCAAAATCTATTGGCCCCAATCACTGTCAAATGCCGTTCTCGAAAAGCCAATTAGAGAACAAATCGTTAGACGCAAATGGCAGTGGATCGGTCACACTCTGAGACGGAACCCAGTCTGCATCGCTCAGGGCGCACTAGACTGGTCCCCTATGGGGGGAAAGAGGAAGCAAGTAGAGCTCTGCAGGACTAGGTTAAAGCAGCAGGCCTCACTTGGGATAATGTTAGGCATCAGGTATGCGATAGAGTCGTGTGGAGAAGGTTCCTTGAGGCCCTATGCACCACGGAGGTGTGACAGGATAAAATGAAGAAGAAGAAGAAGAAAACCTATTAATTATAATTTTTTCCTGTTATGATCAAACATTGTGATGCCCTTTTTGTGAAAACGATAACGATTCTATTTGCAGGATATTCACTAACCGGTTTCACACATTAATTTCACAAATATTAAGAAACAAATGAATAACGTATTAAATATATAGTTTTAAAGACAATTAAAAGTAAAAAAAAATCATGAACGTGATTATTTGCGTACATATGTAGTTGTTTTATATTAAAAAATGCTAAAATAAAACTTATTTGGTTATTAAATTTATGATAATTAATACGAATAAAAACGTATTTTTTCTAGAAGTTTTATTTCAATTTATGGAAATAACATGTTTTTGTCATGTAATTCCTATAGAATATAATAAAACTTATATAAAACAAACGTTTTCATTCGTATTAATTATTGAATTTGGTGTTTTATATCATTGATCAAGAAATATGAAGCCATTTGATCGACAGAAACATTTGGGTTCTTATCTTAAAGTCTCATAGATAAGTGGTTAGAGTGTGTGGTTAATAAGTGGAGGATCACAAGTTTGGTGGATCAAAACACTTTTTAATTGTTTTGACATGTTTCGAATGTTTCTTACCTTCATCATCGAGTGTGCGAGTATAACGTTCTCACGAAGATAAGGGTGTATAACTTTCCAAGATGTCAAAAAAAATCAATCAAATGTGAGAAAACAGTGTTTTAATTTATAAACTATAATTCCGCAGTGTTAAAGCATTACGTTTATCACTGTTTTTTGTTTGTGTGATAATAGTGGTGAAGTTCGTATTTTGTATTTTACAATGAGATCAAAATTGGTTTTATTGAAACATATAGAGTTCCTTGGGTAACTCAAGGATAAAGGAGATATGCGATATCGAGGATGTCGTTAGGTGAAAAAGGCAAAGGATAAGATACTGGTATGTACAAGTGAGGAAAATGGATACATCCAGACTACCTCTCATTGTGTTGCACGGCCAACCCCTAAATTGAATATTAAAAGTGGAAAGCTGGTAATATTGCCTCACTTTAATTATTGTTCTACTGTATTGTTTTTAGCAAATAAATAGATATTGATAAACTACAGGTTTTACAGAATAAAGGAACGAGAGATATACTTAGGGGTAGGATTTCAACAATGTTAAACAAATTAAAATCAAGAAAACTAGTTCTTTACAACACTTTGATTTTTGTTTATAAAATTAAGAGTAATATGGTGCCTGCATATCTAACTAAAATATAGCATATAGTTATGAAATACATGACTATTTGACGAGAGGTCGTGATAGATTCCGACTCCGGAGACCCAGACTTGAAAGTACAGAGAAAGGTGTTTTTTATAGAGGATTTAAATTATATATCGAAATGTCAAATGAAGTAAGAGATGCCGGTTCTCTTGCGATCTTTCGTCGAAAATGCTTTCAATATGTTCTAAGTACCGATGTTTAATGTTTTTGTTGTTTTTCTCATTTGAGATTTTTATATTATTAATTGTTTGTAAAATCTTGTTTTATAAGTTGTGTAATGTTCCTGTAATTTTTTATAACTTTATTAAATAAATAAAAATAAACCCAAGAAAATTAAAAATTAAACAAAAGTCTGGATCGTCCATGTCAACATGTGCAACATCGGAAAAACATTATGTGTTATTACATTATGTGCTAAATTTAAAAAAAAACGGTGGATTCGTGGAACATAAATTAAATAGACAAATATGCCCCATCTAAAAATAACATTTTGTATTAAATTATTTTTATTTTGTTATTTTATTTTATATCATTGTATTTTTTATAATTTGTTTTAGATTTATTTTGTAGATGTTGGAAGATCGAAGTGTGCGCGGGAGATGCCTATTGGTGGCGATGAGGTTCGCAACCCATCACACCGCGTCTCCCGCGGGGCGAAAAGAGAAGGATGGAGTGCCGCATCGGTTAAAGTGTGACAGTCCATTCTTTCTGCCTACCCTTTCGGGGAGACGGCGTGATGGTTAGTTAGTTAGTTAGCTAGTTAAAAATAAACCCTAAAGTAGACGACCCCTGGGCAGACCACCAAAGAGATGGATCGACAGCTGGAAGTCGACCTCGCAGGAGGCCAATTCCTCTTAAGAAACAGGCTACAAAGCCTACACTAAGAATAAGAAAAAGAAGAGAAGAAGAAAAAATATTTTGCGATGCATATATGAGTACCAGCGTCGACTCTTGGAGCATTCAATACATTTCGCATTAATACAAAGTAAATGTTTACTTAGTAATACAAATCATGATAAAAAAACATTTCTTTGGATATTTTTGTTTTATGACTTAAAGTATTGTTCGTTGTTTGAAATAGTTAAAATTCAAAATTGGAAGGAAAATAGAAATTCACGTTTTTTATTATACATATTTTTATTATTGTTTTGATGGCATAATATAAAGGCAAAATAAGTGGCAAAATATGGCATTTTTTAATATAATACAATATATTAAAAACATCAAAATATACTTCAGTTATGACATATAATTTAACATTTAAAAAAAAAATATGGTTTTGGTTCGAATGCGATACGGAGTTTCGATTTTAGAAATTCATAATTCAAAGATGACATTTATAAGAATTCCCAGCCAAAAATTGTTATAATTCGTCATCTTTGGTTGTTTTAAGATATCAAGGAAAAATATATATTAAAAATACGCATATAAAAAGAAAAATATTAAATAAATTTATATATTAATTTGTATATTTTTAAATAGTACATATAACATTTATACCTGTACATAAAATAATAAAAAAATAAATAAGTAAAAAGATCTTAGTCATTTTAGATTATGCAAGATAAAACAATAACTATTATATGATAATATACATATTTTTTAATTGATGGTTTATTTAGTAAAGTTAGATACCTCGGCAGCATGCTTACAGACACCCTTGACCCATATGTAGAGTTGAAATGTCGGATTGAAGCCGCAAGAACAATATTTAACAAAATGAAGTCACTCTTTTGCAATGACAATGTCAACTTAAAACTAAGACGGAGGATGTTAAAGTGTTATGTGTGGTCTGTTCTGTTATATGGGTGTGAGACATGGACATTAAAAGTATACAATGAACCGGTTAGAGGCATTTGAAATGTGGCTTCACCGAAGAATGTTCAGGATCCCATTGACAGACAGGGTGACAAACACAGAAGTCCTGAATCGTGCAGGAGTAAATAGAGAGCTACTGACATTGATCAAAGTCCGCAAGATTTCATATCTGTGTCACGTTCTGCGAGGAGAGAAGTATCGCCTGCTGCATCTAATATTGAAGGAAAAAATTGAGGGCCGCAGGGGGGCAGGGAGAAGGTAGATCTCTTGGCTGCGCAATGTGAGGGAGTGGACGGGAATCGGAACTGTGGAGGAGCTGTTCCGGACGGCGCAGGATAGGGAAGAGTTTACCAGAGTGATCGACAACATCGGGGGACCTGACAGGGCACTTTACGAAGAAAATTTAGTGAAGGATATTTAAAAAAATTTATTTGAATGTAATCAAAAGTCCTATGTAAATTTTAGTTCGTGTGTTGAAATTTCATTATTTGAAAATAGAATACAATATAATTTTAAAACTTACACAAAATAATATAATTATCAAACATAGATTATAAAACTGATTGATTAAGAATAATTTAATGAAAAACTATAGATTATTTAAATGTTGCAAGCCTTCAAAAGCAGGGTTTACGATTTATTTTCGGAAATCAACAATCAAAACCAGCGTTTCTCAAATTAAGGCATTACATCCCATTATATTTTAGATCTTGTATAAAAATAAGAGTTATGTATACTTCAAGGGGCGCCGAATGCATGTAAAATGTTAATAAATTAATTATAATTATGACTAAAATGCTAAAATATAGTAAAATAAAAATACATTAAATAAATAATACAAAAAAGTCTGTTTTTAAGAAGTTTTATTATATTTTATGGTAATGACACGTTTGGGCCTGCTAAGGCATAATCAAATGTCAAATCAATCATCAAAATAATAATTAAAAAACAGACATTTATAATGGTATTAATTATTTAATATGGAGATTTAATTTAATTTACATTACAAGATAAACAGTAGTTTGTACTCTGTTTCATTATATTTCATACTCCATTGTTTTGACTTTATTAACTGTTTAAATAAAAACTCGAATTTCACAATTGATTATATTTGATTGTTACACCTGATGATGCTAGCATTGATTAGCGAAACAGCTGTCGCGACAATTCAAAAAGAAATATAATCAATTGTGATGTACTGTAACAGAGTTTTTATTTAAACAGTTAACTATATTTTAGTTACAAATATAACTTATGTCAAAATTCATTAAAAAAATGTATGACAAATTATAGGGTACCACTAGTGTTCTGTGTGGTTGAAATATTTTTTTAAACTAACGCAAGTTATCAATAACTAGTCGGGAATAAAGAAAACTGATGAACGATACATTCAAATAAGGGTAGACACAATAAATGTGGTGTATGGTCTCCATACCAGCAAAAGTATGTGGAGGTACAAAAACAATTCCAGAAAAAAATTCTGAGATACCTCTACATGCGGATGAATGGGGTATATCCAAGGTTTATGCACCACAATGATCGATTGATTAATATAGAGTACCGCAGTCTCGAATCAAGAAGGAAAGGTACATTGATGACCTTAGGATTTAAAATACTCCGTAACCTCATTGATAGCCCATACCTCTTAGAGTGTTATGGCCTCAATGCACCGGACAGGTATGCTCGCGCTAGAAGACACGATCTGTTGTGCATACCGCATAGCAGGACAAATGTCTTGGCGCAGCATACAATGACCCGGGGTATGGTGCTCTTGAATGAGGTGTCAGTTGATGTGGACATTCTCCAAATGACCTATGCTTCCTTTAAGGATCATATAGGTACATACCACAATTGCTGATATTTTGTACATACCACAATTGTTTTATTTTAACACGTATTTTCGTAAATGTAAAATGTATACAAAAAAAAATCATGCAAGGTGGGCGAAAAGTCAACAAATTTGAGAAGCTCTGGTTTATATGTCTTCCTAATGTCGAACCATCTCTAATGCGTTCCTGGTACTTTGTTGTATTTTTATAATATTTTACCTGTACTTAATAGATGCCTTAAACATTTTCCTGTTTGTAATGTCTATTGAGTTAATAAACTGATTTGATTTGATTTGATATATTGAATTTGCTAAGCTTTAAAATAAAATTATAGATATTTTTTATGCTCATATAATAATAACACGATAATATATAGTATATTTGTATATATATATAATGTTTCCTAATTTAATTTAATTTTTAACAGTATTTGAAACGTGTGTTTTTGTGAAGTTATTCATATATTTGAAATATTTTTTTCGCCTATAGTTCTATTTTTTATAAATATTTTAACGGATAAATGCAGTTTTTATAATTGTCTGTTTATAAGTATTCTGGATTTCTTGTGTTTGATCGTTGTTCGTCTAGCGTGAGGGCATTGTGTTCAAATCCCTGAAAAGTAAAAAAAAAAACATGTCAGTACATTATATTAAAATATGAGAAATGAATGCGGTGCGAATGAAAGTATTATGAACAAAATGATGAAAGGATCATTAAGGTGGTTTGGATAGAAAGAATTTACGAATAAAGAATAGTAAAATATATTATATGTTAACGATGTAAATTAGAAGCAGATGATGACCGAGGAAAATGTGGCACGATCAAATACATCAAATTTCATTTTAATTTTTTTTAATTTCATTTTATTTATTTAAATATATCCAAAGCATTACATAATTATTTTCCAATACACTAAAGATACAAGTTAGAGATACACAATAATATGTAATACATAATAAAAAGAGTGAGAAACATAAGATGCATGACAAATTAATAAAATGAATATACAATTATAATAAAGACAGTACTTCCCTCGGGTGAGCCAGACTATCATAAAATACGTCAAACTCCGAGGTGATAAGATTAAGAAAAGATATTGCTTTATCTACCGGCATAGCCATTGGCAGGTTGGTTCTGCACCGTGGGAGATAAAACAATCTATGGTCCCTTTATCGAAGATAATTATCAGGGGCGAACAGACCTACCTTACTCATGTCATGATTTTTCGTGCACATATCGAGAGGATTTGTGACATTGCACTGCGGATGTTGGGCTTCATCATTCGGACCGGAAGAGTTTTCAGAAATCCCAATGTGCTCAGAGTCCTATACAACGCGTTGGTTCGGAGTAGGCTCGAAAGTGGTTCTGTGATATGGAGTCCTCACGAGGCGAGATATTCCGTTATGCTGGAGAGAGTTCAGAAAAAAATTCTGAGGTATCTCTACATGAGAGAGTATGGTAGTTATCCGTGGCTCTATCCCACGGCATTTATTTTAGGAATGCTCGGAACCAATTCTTTACAGCTTCAAAGAGATGGGCATCTCATAACCCATTTCTTTAAATTAATCAGGGGATATTTCGAGAACTCGGCCGTGCTAGAGGATGTTGGTATTTTTATCCCTGATAGATTTCTCCGATAGCGAGAACACAGATTGTTTTACCTACCGGCCTTTCAGAACCAATCTGCCTCTAGTGACACCGGTGGGCAGAGCAATTAGTCTGCTGAACGCGGTCTCCTCGTTCGACGTCTTTCATATTAGTGAAGGTACGTTCAGGAGACAAATACTCTTGACTTTAGAAAGAATCTTGTCTTCCTAATGTCGAACCATCTCCAATGCGTTCCTGGTATTATGTTGTATTTTTATAATATTTTACCTTTACTCAATAGATGCCTTAAACTTTTTGCGGTTTGAAATGTCTTTTGAGTTAATAAACTGATTTGATTTGATTTGATGTCAGTCAAATCTTGATTGTCGGCCACGTGAGGAGTCAGAGAAATCGACACGATGTATGAATGTAGAGGAAGCGAGAGAAGTATGTCAGGAAAGAAAAATGCGGCAGTCCATTATTTCTGTCCAGGAGACTGCGTGATGGTTAGTTAGTCTTTTTTTATAATACGAAAATATATTATATATATGGCGCCTTCTCTTCGTATTTGACAAATTTGGTTACTTACAGTAAATAAAATGTGTACATTTTCCCTCGCTTACTGTGATTCTTATCTTCGGTTTTCAAATTTAAATTTAAATTTAGAACTATTTGGCTAAAGATGTTTTTTAAAGAGATTTCGTTTCTTTTCTGAATTAGATTTCTTAAATCTTTATAATTACTTAAAGTTGTCATCGCAAACAAAAACCTATCCAAAAAAACTAAAATGGCAGTGCACAATGGTGTTCTTCTACCGACCCTTATGTATGGAAGCGAAGCATGGAACTGGCAAAAGAAGGATGAAAGTAGAATAAATGCAGTAGAAATGAGATCTCTTAGACGAATGTGTTGATACTCTGTGTATGATAGTGTCGAATGAAAATATAAGAAATGAATGCGGTGCGAATGATGGTGTTATGAACAAAATAATGAAAGGATCATTAAGATGGTTTGGACATACGGAAATAATGAATGAAGAAAGAATGGTAAAAAAATTATATGTTAACGATGTAAATGGAACCAGAAATAGAGGAAGACCGATCAAATAAATCAAATATTGAATGTCGGCCATGTGAGGAGTCAGAAAAATCGACGCGCGTGCATGACGCGATGTATGAATGTTAAGGAAACGAGAGAAATATGTCAGGAAAGAAAAGTGTGGCAGTCCATTCTTTCTGCCTCCCCCTTGGGGGAGACGGCGTGATGGTTAGTTAGTTAGTTTTTTTATAATTACAAATGTACACTCGGAACATATCACAGAATTATAATTTTAAGATATCTTCTAGCTTAACGTATACTTTCTTAGCCATTCTTTGTCCACCCATGCGCTCCATATGTCCGAACCAACGCAGCGATCATTTAATAATTTTGTTCATAATACCTTCTTCCGCTCTAATTTCTTTTCTTATATCAGCATTTGGGATTCTGTCGTATATCGTTCTACTACACATACGTCTAATGGACCTCATCTTTACCACTTTATTCTACTCTCATGCTTCTTCGTAAGAAATTTTGGATCAAATTCTCGTCTGGCTTACAGAGGTTCAGCTCTTATGGATTTTCCTCTGACGTCTGATGGGAACGGGGTTTTGATTCAAAATTTCTTACGCAAGTCGGGCTCTTGGACTTCTATGGGAGTAGTATCACTGAACATATTCATTTGCTTCCTGAACATTCTTACATCGTACCATGCACGCACGTCGATTTCTCGGACTCCTCACGGGACAGATATTTAAAATTTGATTTATTTAATTCTGCAACGTTTTCCTCACTTTCACCACATATATACACTTTCCTCACCATTCTGTTTTTTTTTTTTTTTTTAATGTGTCCAAACCATCTAATGACAGTTTTATTATTTTGTTTTTAATACATACGAGTATGTGGGGTAAACAAACCATGCAGGACTTTGAGACCACACGAGTGGACTCAGACTGCTGTACCAGCATATTACAATGGCCAAACATCATCAGAAATCATCCAAAATCAAAAAAACACCTGACACAATAGATTTTCAGCCTAACGAAGCCAATGACCGAGTGCGAAAAATGATGAATCTGGGCCCGGGTTCATACACAGAGGTTGTCCGGCAGAGTTTCGTGTCCAAAGGAAGCAAAACATATAAAAGCCGTAGAGCCAACCACTCAACACGTCAGTCATTATTATGACTTCTAGCCGACACGAGTCTACGTTTTCAAGTCTACGTCACAAATGACACGGGAAACTACCACATTTAAGGACCGATCCCAGATAGCAGTTAAAAACGTTATACTTTGCTGCAAATCCCTTGGATTGAAACTAGTGAGGAATAAGAAGATTAGGTAAAAATTTTGAATAGAATATTTACCTGTGCAGGCATCTAAAGAGGTTGCCAATCCCAAGATAGGCGCATTTCAGCGCGCCCTTGTTTCCATTGCCGCCCACTGCTCCTCCCATCCCGCCGCCCAAGATGTCCTCGAGAGAGTCCTCCTTCACCGTCTTCAGCGGCTCGTCCAGGGCCAGTTCGTTGGGGTTGGTTTCCTCTGCACCCTCAGCCATGAATCCTCCCCTCTTTCCATAGCGGCTACCCATGAAGAATCTGCTGATTTTTGGTATGGGTAAATATAACATATGAGGCAGGACAATATCACGCCGTTTCCTCGGAGGGGTAGGCAGACAGGATGGATCGCCACACTGTTCTATCCTGACATAACTCTATATTCACACATCAATCATGCACGCTCGTCGATTGTTTCTACTTCGAACATGGCCGCCTTTAATTAATTAATTAATTTGGTCATGCCATGTCTTCCTTGGTATTCCTTTTCCATTCACGCTACTTGTATACATATTTTTAACCAATCTTTTCTTATCCATTTGTTCCATTACGCATTCATCCGCCTTACATTCCTTTCTTATTTCATCATTAGATATTCTATCATACATTGTTTTTCTGCACATCATTCTTAGTGGCCTCATTTCTACGGCATTTATCCTACTTTCATCCTTATTTTGCCAACTCGAAGCTTCTCTTCCATATCGGTCGGCATTAGAAATCCATTGCGCACTGCCATCTTTGTTTTAGTCGATATATTTCTATTTGCGGTAATGACTTTGATTGCACCATTTATTTTGTTTCCAGCTCAAACCCATGTTTCGATATCTTTCTTCATTTTTCCATTTCTTGTAAACATGCTTCCCAGATAAATAAATTCGGTAACTTGGTCTAATTTCTCACCGTTTGCACTCATGCCACAATCCGTCATACATTATTCCTTTTCAAATACCATAACTTTTGACATTGACACGTTTATCACATGGTCATATTTATTGCAAACAAAATCGTACTTCATACATCATTGTTACTAGATGGTATAAACTATATTGTACGGCTGACTACATTTCCAGTTCAAAAGGTTTGGTTTCGAACTGCACCAAGCTACATTTGCAGCTCAAATAAGAAGGTCTTATAAATACTGAAAACGAATGAAAACGTCTGTTTACTACAAGTTTTATTATAGTTTATGTGAATGACATATTTCGCTTGTCTAAGGCATTATCCTAGAAACGACGAGTGACCCAAAGAGCCATGGAAAGAGCCATGTTATGAATAAGCCTAAGAGACAGAGTCAGAAACGATACGGTGAGAGAAAAAACAAAGGTCACTGACATCATCCACCGGGTGGCGACTCTAAAATGGCAATGGGCAGGTCACTTAGCCAGAAGCTCAGATGAAAATTGGACAAGAAGATTGCTGACTTGGAGACCGTGGACGGTAAAGAGAAGTGCAGGGTGACTGCAACTACGGTGGAAGGATGATCTGAACGTCGGAATAACTTGGATGCAGTCTGCACAAGACAAAGTTACATGGAAGCGAATGGAGGAGGTATTTGTCCAGGAGTGTATCAAAAATCAAACACGTTGTTGTTTTTATACACGAGTTAAGGACCAAAACACGGCAATGAAAGTAATTGACGTGACCTCACGAAACCCTAAAATAAGGAAAGTATTCTCTGGAACTAGGCAAATGTATGAATACAATTTTTATATAGGTAATGAATACTAAATGACATTATATAAATCCGAATTATAGCTTAATTGTTTTCAACAATGTGTAGAGTGAAGCAAATTTGAATTATTTTATCAAAGGGTGGTAATATAAAGACCCCGCTATACGCAAATGGCAGTGGATCGGTCACACTCTGAGACGGAACCCAGCTCGCTCAGGGTGCACTAGACTGGTCCCCTATGGGGGGAAAGAGAAAGCGAGGCAGACCTAGAGCCACCTGGAGAAGAACCCTGCAGGACGAGGTTAAGGCGGGAGGCCTCACTTGGGATGATGTTAGGCATCAGGCATGCGATAGAGTCGGGTGGAGAAGATTCCTTGAGGCCCTATGCACCACGGAGGTGTGACAAGACAAAAAGAAAATGAAGAAAGAAGAAGAGAATATAAAGACTAGAAAGATTGCATATTTGGGACACATTCTTCGCAACGAGAATACGGTCTGCTGCACATCATCATAAAATGGAAGATTGAGGTCGTGGTGTGGGAAGATTCCAGATGTCCTGGCTCCAGAATATTAAAGAGTGGACCGGAATTCGGAGGGTGGAGGAGTTGTATCCGGCTAGCACGGGACAGAGAGGCCTACGCAAGGGTGATAACCGACGTCGTGGGGTCCTGACATGGCACTTTGAGAAGAGAAGAAGAAAGGTTAGTTGAAAACTATTTAAGGGTTAATTGTATCTCAATAGAGACGAAGATGTAAATTATTTGGAAACAGAATATGGTAGTCGAGGCGTTTACAGGACTTATGACCCGTCGTTCTAACAAATTCTAGAAAACTATTTAAATTTTCTTTTTTTTTAATGTATACATTTGTCAGACATGGTCATAAGAAATGTGGAATGGGGAATGTTGTAATTACATAAAGCGTGCGCTTAATCCAACCAATGACAGGTCCTAAGTCCTGTAAACACCTCGATAAACCGTATTCAGTTTCCAATTTGCATCTTCGTCTCTATTGAGATACAATTAAATCATGAATTTAAATTATCGTTTATAAAACATTGGGTAAGAGAAAGATGAGTTTCATAATTAGCTAAAGAAAACCCTGAGTTTTCAAAAACAATACATATGATATGAAGCAAATGACATATACCTAAAACAAATAAAAAAGAAATCTTAAGAAATGAATCATTTTGTTAAATGACATACGAGTACTAGTATAGGGAGGGCGAACCTTTTTCGCAAGTGCGTCAAATTTATATAAAAAAAGCGCTGGCTAGGCTTTTCATACTTTTAACTGCTGACTGTAGGTCGAACGCAACATCAGATGAGAGTAGTGATGTCAGGAGTTCCACTAAAGAACACCAAGGAGTTTGTCTACCTTGGGAGCAAAATAACATGGGACGGTCGGTCTAAGAGCGAGGTCGACAGCCGTATACATCAGGCTAGGCTTGCATTTAATAAAAGGTCGAAAATAATATAATCAAATAATATAGACCTAAAACTGAGAATACTATCAAGACCTATGTATGGAGTATCTTGATGTACGGCTGCGAGACATGGTGCCTATCCGAAAGAGAAAAGCGGAGACTAGAGGCTTTTAAGATGTGATCCTATAGAATAGGAAGTTCTTCAAGGAATCCAAGGAGGAAGGCACCTACTCAGGACCTTGTCCGAAAGGCGTGCAAGATGGATCGGCCATATAATACGTCAAGAAGGTCTCTTGCATGCCATAATGGAGGGTTTGACCGAGGGGAAAAACTCTAGGGGACGCCCACGCCGAGAGTACCTGGAGGACCTGTTGGTGGACGTGCGCTGCTCATCATATGCAGATTTACAAAGAGCCGCACAAGACAGAGAAGAATGGATAGAATAATAGAGGAAATTGCTGCAAACCAATCCCAGGATTGAAACCAGAGAGAAAGATGGTAACGAGCTGCCGAAACTGGTCGAAGCTAAAAATCGATAAGAATAAAATTAATTACACATTATGAAAGAAAATTGAATTATTTTTTTAATTTCATTGATTACAAATAAACTTAAACAAAATAAAAAATATATATAAATATATAGGCTGTTTTTTTTAGAGGTTTGGATTTTAAAATAGCAACTTTGTTTTTACAGACTGTAATTTTGACAGTTGACAGTTGATTTGTAGTCAGTACGTTTTGCCATTTTATTCAATTGCTCAATGTGTCGAAAATTGGACTTCACGAACGCGCTTCATTCGAGCTAGCCGTGGCGCTCATATGCCCAAAATCATATTTAAACAATAATGGCATAAAATTATCTATTAAATAAAGCCAATATCATAGACATTTACATTACTTTAATGTGTTTTTATTTATTTTGAATTTATGTACCTCTAAAAAAACACCCTTATACACATTGTTATAGATTAAAAAGGTTGTTTTTTTAGAGGATGATTTCGGGCATATGAGCGCCACAGCTAGCTCGAATGAAGCGCAATCGTGAAGGAAAATGGAAAAATGTACTGACTATAAATCATGTGTCAACTGTCAAATTGATAGTCTGTAGAAACAATATTGCTAGTGTAAAAACCAAACCTCTAAAAACACTCTATGAAAGTAAGGCGAAATAGGTCATTGTCATAAAATATAATAAAACTTATATAAAGCCGACATTTGTAATTAATATTTATTATTTAATAGGGAGGTTTACATCATTGTTCAAGAAACAATTATTGTTAAATTTATAATTAATTTACTAAATTATATTTTAATAATTAATTTAAATTAAATTGATTTTATTATTACAATAAGAAGAATTTGGATGGTGTCCAAAATTGAACCCATGTATCTTGGATCAAGAGTACGGATAAGGGTACGGCCACACCGGAGTGCCAAGGTAGGGTCAAGATAAACACATGGCGAACCAACGTATGGCGTACTATGGGACCGACCACACTATACGCTTCGCGCCAAGCGCGTGATCACAATTGGTTAACGCTCGGACATTTCGGCGATTGTAGCGCCGCTGTGATCTTTTATGGTACTATCCACTATTAGACCAGGCTGTGTTCCGTCTCAGAGTGTGACCGATCCACAACCATTTGCGTCTAGCGGCTTTTCGCCTGCCATGGCCCAGAGAACGGCATTTGACACTGTTTAGTATTGAGCGAAGGCACCTATTTATAAACACCTGGAGTTTTCCAATAACGTCCAAGATTTCCAAGTCTCACATCCGTACAGCAGTACGCTTTTAACGCTACTGCTGAATATTTGGAGGTTGAGCATCCTCGAAATGATACTGGAACGATGTTCAGGTCGAAGCATAGTAAAAGCTCCCCTTGTCTTGTTGAGTCTCCTAGCTACATCTTTCTCTGTACCTCTTGAGCCTGCTATCATACTACCGAGGTAGCAAAAGCTAGTCGTGGTCACAAGTGAGACACCGTGTAGCAAGTTCGGGGTGGAGTCATTTGTGGACACTCGTAGGTCTACTGTCTTGGAAATGTTCATTTTGAGACCTACTTGTGCCACCTCCTCGTGAAGTCTACACAGCTTCTGCTCTGCATCCACCCGGTTTATCGAAAGCAAACAGAGGTCATCAGCATTATTCAGATTATCCAACTGGGTATCACGTATCCACGGAATACCACGAGGACTGTCGAAAGAACGGCGCAACACATCCTCCAGCACCACTATGAAGAGTAGGGGTGATAGTAGACATCCTTGTCGCACTCCCGCACTCAGTTTGATGGCCTTAGAAAATTTGCCCTGGTGCACCACGACAAAAACAACCAGAGACACTCAATTAAGGATCATAAATTTATAAACTCCCATTTATTTTCAAATTGAATATTTCTTTATTGTGGTTAGTACCATAAGAGATCACCGCAGCGCTACAATCGCCGAAATCTCCGAGTGTTCAGAGCTACCATACTCAACCTGCGGCCCGCCAAGCTTTTTTGTGCGGCCCTAAACACATTTATGATCAGGGACACGATTTAAAAAATCTTGCATTCTATACTACGTATATCTTGATACATGAACAATACTAATCTGAAAGCTATTTTTGAAAAAAAAGAGAGGGAAAGAAGTACATCCATTTTTTGAAAATTAGTTCCTTTAAAATACAAGACTGTAAAAAATTGTGCTTTCCTGCTCCTCACGTTGTTTGCATCGACATATCTTTGTGAATCATCATATTCCAAAATGAAATATGCAAAAAACGTATATAGGAATCGACTTACTGATTCTCACCCTGATGACGTATTTAAGGTAGCATGCGGCAATTATAAATCCGATTTGTATAAAATTGTTAAAAATTTTCTCAATTACAGAAATCACACTAATTTTGAAATAAACGCCTTGATACATGTTACTTTTGAGTTTTACTTTTTTCACTATTGTAATTTTTAAGGAACCGTATGCTGATAATGATAAGTGATAAGTGAGTTTATATTTTTTAATATCTCAAATTGTTTTCCAAAAAAATGGGTAGTGGGGGGTTTTATGATTTTTTTCTTCATACCAGTATAGTGTTGCGGCCCGCGTAGCTTTACAAATATATGTGTGTGGCCCGATGACGAAAAAGGTTGAGTATCATTGGTTTAGAGTGTGGCAGTTCAGATTAAGACTCCCACCAAGCCTCCTACCCTGACACTCCAGTGTGGTCATGCCCTAAGACCACCACCCAGATAAGTTAGTTATTTTGATTTATTACCTGTCGGTTTTAGGGGCGAGGGCTTGACCTGATCGTCCATACCTGCAAGTGGACATTCACTGGCGATTTAAACCCTTTAGTTAATGATTTCATTATTTATTTATATATTTATTTAAGCAGTCATTAGTTTAATATTCACAAAATAAACATAGAACGAAACACAATAACATTTTGACGATACTGGAAAACCTTGCATTTTTAGTTTGATGAGAAAATATGTAAAAATATTTTTTGTTTGTTTGTTTGTTGTTTATCTGGGGAGCAGCATTACATGGGATGGTCGATCAAAGAAAGACGTCGATAGTCGTATCCACCTGGCTAAACTTGCCTTCAACAAAACATCTAAAATATTCGAGTCCAATATCATAGACCTAAGCCTCCGAACAAATAATAAAAACATTGGTGTGGAGTGTTTTACTACACGGCTGCGAGACTTGGTGCCTGGGCGAAAGAGAGCGCAAAAGGCTGGAGGTGTTTGAAATGTGGACTTGAATTGTCCATGTTTCATGGAGGGACCACGTTACAAATGAGGAGGTTCTCAGAGTTGAAGAGAACAGGCACACGTTGAACACCATAGCGGAGAGGCGCGCGAGATGGATTGGTCATGTGTTGTGACACGAATGTTTCCTGCATGATGTGTTGGAGGGAATGGTCGAGGGATCGATTGGCAGAGGACGACCTCGCCAGGAGTACCTAGACCAGATTTGCCGAGATATGGGCTGCACCTCTTATGCGGAGTTGAAGAGAGTTGCCGAGGACCGAGCGGAGTGGAAAAGGAGATGCGTCAGACCAATCTTTAGATTGAGACAATTACTGTTGTGACTAATATTATATTTACAAAAAAAGAACTTTTAAAACCACCAAACACAAATTATTATTATTTGTTGAGTCGCTCTTTACATCATTATAGCGCGAGTAATCGATGTAAAAGGAATAGCTATCATATTGATTCTTACATCATACAGCATTTAACAAAATGAAGTCACTCTTTTGCAATAACAATGTCAACTTAAAACTAAGACAGAGGATGTTAAGGTGTTATGTGTGGTCTGTTCTGTTATATGGGTGTGAGATATGGACTTTAAAAGTAAATACAATGAACTGGTTGGAGGCATTTGAAATGTGGCTTCACCGAAGAATGTTCAGGATCCTATGGACAGACAGAGTGACGAACACAGAAGTCCTGAATCGTGCAGGAGTAAATATAAAACTGCTGACATCGATCAAAGTCCGCAAGATTTCGTATCTGGGTCACGTTCTGCGAGGAGAGAAGTATCGCCTGCTGCATCTAATTTTGAAGGGAAAAATAGAGGGCCGCAGAGGGGCAGGGAGAAGGCAGATCTCTTGGGAATGGACGGGAATCGGAACTGTGGAGGAGCTGTTCCGGACGGCGCAGGATAGGGAAGGGTTTACCAGAGTGATCGACAACGTCGGGGGGATCTGACAGGGCACTTTAAGAAGAAGAAGATTGATTCTTGTGACATGTGATAGATAGCTAATCTATCGCCATTTTATTGTTACGTGAATTCTACACCAGACCAAAGAGAGTGTAAATTATAGCGGTAAGGCAATGTCTCTTAACTTTTGAGCTATTTTGTGTTGACCCTTCTTGTTTCAATTACTACTTCATATTATCCAATTCAAAGTTTTAATTACTTTTTGGTATGTTTTGTGGTTTTATTTGGCGACGTTTCAAAGAAAACGTTTCGAGTTTCGGAATACCCTGGATCAAATAAATATATTTTTTGGTTGTTTCTTGAGCTATGATGTGAAACCTAATATTCAATTATTGATATGAATTAAAACGTCTGTTCTAAAGAAAAATTATTAAATAATATTGATGTATACACATAAAGGTTAATTGTAACCGAAACATGTCTAAGTTCAGTAAAAATAAAGTGTTCTAATACAAAGTGTAACTATATTTATTCAAATATGAATTCACAACACAAAGTGAAGGCGTATATAGAAGAATTTTTTTAAAGTTTTTATTTTAATTTTTATATTTTACAATGAATGGTGCACTTAAAGTTGTCATCGCAAACAAAAACCTATCCAAAAAAGCTAGAATGGCAGTGCACAATGGTGTTCTTCTACCGACCCTTATGTATGGAAGCGAAGCATGAACTGGCAAAGGAAGGATGAAAGTAGAATAAATGCAGTAGAAATGAGATCTCTTAGACGAATGTGTGGATATTCTGTGTATGATAGAGTGTCGAATGAAAATATAAGAAGTGAATGCGGTGGGAATGATGGTGTCATGAACAAAATAATGAAAGGATCATTAAGATGGTTTGGACATATGGAAAGAATGAATGAAGTAAGAATGGTAAAAAAATTATATGTTAATGATGTAAATGGAACCAGAAATAGAGGAAGACCGAGGAAAACGTGGCACGATCAAATAAATCAAACATTGAATGTCGGCCATGTGAGGAGTCAGAGAAATCGACGCGCGTGCATAACACGATGTATGAATGTTGAGGAAGCGAGAGAAATATGTCAGGAAAGAAAGGTGTGGCAGTCCATTCTTTCTGCCTACCCCTTCGGGGAGACGGCGTGATGGTTAGTTAGTTAGTTAGTTATATTTTACAATGGAGTTCTACCATTTAATTTCCAATAACATTATGTTTTTTTTTTAAGAGTTAAAGATCATTTAAGAATCTACGTTAAGAATTACATCATACATCGTCTTTCCGAACATTTCTTTTCCCGATCTAATTTCCGCAGCACTTATCCTACTTTTAAAACCTTTTAGCTTAACTTACTATAAGGGTTGTTTTTTTTGCATTGATAGCGCCGTAAAACATTCACCCTCTTTCGATGTTCCCCCGTTATTTCGATTCTTGTAAACACATCATTCCAGATGTTAACCGGTTTTTATTTATTTAATATATAACAATATTTATTTAATATACACACAACAGTGAACTATAATTTAACTGAAGTAAATATGGCAATTCACAACGGAGGTCTAGTGCCAACCCTTATGCATGGAAGTGAAGCTTGGAGCTGGGAAAAAAGGATGAAAGAAGGATAAGTGCCTTAAAATGAGATCACTGAGAAGAATGTGCGCAAAAATGATATATGACAACGAATACCGAACGACGAAATAAGGCATTATGAAATGTTAATTTTACTTAATGATGTAAATAAAAATAATAAATTGGATAATTTATAGAGCGCCGAAGAGCGAGAATTTGCTTCGTTTTATGAACTAGATATATAAAAAAAATAATGATTTTAGTATGAGGGTTGCACCTGACGTAGTCGATCAGCCCTTCCTGTCAGGAAATGATAATTTGAAAAGGTGCGTTTTGAGTCTCGATCTAAACTCTGAATAATTATCTATGCACTTAAAGTCTGATGGAAGATTAGAACATATGGAACGAATGGACGAGAGAAGAATGGTTTTAATATTCTATACGAGCAGTGTGAGTGAAAAGAGAAGCCGTGGAAGACCAAAACATGACCAAATTAATCAAACACTGAAAGGCGGCCACATTTAAAATCGGAAAAATCGACGAGCGTGCATGTTGCGATGTATGAATGAAGAGGAACTAGATAGGTATGTCAGGACAGAGCAGTATGGTGGTCTATCCTCTCTGCCTACCCCTCTGGGGAAACGGCCTGATATATTCACTATATCTCAAATGTCACAATTTTCAAAAGATATTTCAAATTATTTGATGAAAATGCAAGGTATTCAAGTAAGGCCAACGATAAATACACGAAAAATTATATACAATACCATAAAAAAAGAACGATAAAGTTATACCAAACATAAATAAATTGACAAAATAAAATGTTTTTCCGTAGTAAAAAGCCGAATAGAAGTGATTCAAGGACAAAACTCTAAAATCATTATTTAACGTTTTTAAATACGTTATTTTCAATTTATTTGGTTCAAAATGAATTACTATCAAAATTTAAAACACTGATATAATATCACAATTTCTATTTATTCACTGAGAGTGTCGCGACAGCTGTTTCGCTAACCGATGTTGGCATCATCAGGTTTTATAATAAACATTTTTATTTTTTATTTATTTTAGTTTATTGTTACACCTGATGATGCCAACATCGGTTGGCGAAACAGCTGTCGCGACACTCTCAGTGAATAAAAAAAGTGATATTATAACAGTGTTTTAAATTTTACCAGTAATAATGTTGAAGTATAAACTGTTAAATTAAAAATCTTTGTTTTATGATTCAAAATTGCATTTTATTTTACGTTTAATGTTGACATCGTCAGGTGTTATAATAATATAACAATGTCAAATTTCCATAATTTTTCGAATCTTTATGTGTATTTGTTCCTAAATAAATTTGAATAATTTATTTTATACAATTGTGAAGTTTTTGCTGGAGTTGAGTTAGGTACCCAATTATTTTATTTAAAAGAACGGTTAGTTATAATACTATTTATAGGAGAAAATATTAAAGGCGAAAAAAAAAAAAAAAATCATAATAATAATAAAAACAGTAATTAGAAGGAACTATCACACATAATATAGAGTCAAAAACGATGAAACATAAAAAATTAAAGACATTAAACAATAAAAGGAAGATTACATGAATAAGAAAGGTGACAAAAGTTGATGGTAGTATTTATATTTTTTTGCTAGATTGTATAGGGGAAAAGCATTTTTTTAAACAGTTTATAGATATTATATTAGATTAAAGACTAGGAAGGGTTATTAATTTCCTTAATTGAATAATATTATATTATATTATATCTTAAATCGAAATTATTTTGTTTTTTTGTTTGTATATTAAGGCCGTGCCACACTGTTTGAAACAAGCGAGCTGTGGAGCCCACGGTTGGTGTAGCGTCCACATACTGTTTTAAACAAGCTCTCCACAGGGGTCACCTTTGTTGAGCGATGTGGAGCCCACGGTTGGTGTGGCGTCCACACTATTTATAACAAGGCTCCCACCTCAGTGTGTAGTCGACTAGGTTCCAAAGACAGGGCATGTCCCTATACAGTTCAATAAATTCACTGATCACTTCTTTTTCTCGCGTAGACACCATTTTCGTTCATACGTCCGCACTCCACCGATGCCGCTATGCAACTGACCTTGACTGGTGGAATGTGGAGCGCCAACTGTGGAATGAGTGTTTACAACTGTGGATCCACCCGCATACTATGCGCGTTCGTCCACACGTTTTAGTTTCAAACAAGTGTCCACACAGTTTTAAACCGCCGGTGGAGACCAATGTGGAGAGCTTGTTTAAAACAGTGTGGCACGGCTTTTAATTTAAGTAAATTTTTAAAAATAAAATAATCAGTTAAACTTTAAATTTGAAAATTAAAAGTTAAGTGCAATTAATAAAATGATAACCTACTTTTACAACGATACTTTAAACATGATACTCAAATAAAGAATAGTAAAATGCTATATATGAAAGTTCTACTATATGGCTGCGAAACCTGGACTCTGAAAGTGAATGTAATGAACCGGTTGGAAGCGATTGAGATGTGAATATACCGCAGAATGCTCCGTATACCGTGGACCGATAGGGTCAGTAATGCAGACGTGCTACAGAGAGCCAGAGCCAATTGAGAGCTGTTGTCCAGTGTGAAGGTTAGAAAGGTTTAATTATATTTGGGTCATGTGCTAAGGGAAGAAAAATTTCACTTCCATCAGTTGATAATAATGGGCAAAATATAGGTTGTTTTTTTAGAGGTTTGGTTTTTAAACTGAGAACATTGATTCTACGGACTGCCAATTTGACAGTTGATAGTTGATTTGTAGTCAATACATTTTGCCATTTTACTATGAATAGACTGACGCCAGAACAACGCTTGCAAACTGTGCAAATTTATTTTTAAAATCATGGTTCGGCTCGCCAAACTTATCGTGCACTACGTCCATTTTATGGTCGACATAATCGTCCATCCGAGCTAATTATTAGGAAGACCATAGATAGTTTTCGCAACATGTAAACTCTAGTGGATAATACGCATCCACAAAGACGACAATTGTCGAAAATTGGGTTTCACGATTGCGCTTCATTGGAGCTAGCCGTGGCGCTCATATGCCCGAAATCATATTTAAACAATAATGGCATAAAATTATCTATTAAATAAAGCCAATATCATAGACATTAACATTATTTTAACGTGTTTTTTTTTAAATTTTGAATATGTATTGTATACCTCTAAAAAAACATCCTATAGTATGATGTCGGGGAGTTGGCAAACATGGTTATATTTCATGATTTTGGATACGTTACCTGTCAGTTCTTGGAGCCACAAGGACTTTGGTTTGCTGTCCAGACCTGCCGTACCTCGACCCCATGTAGAACGGACGACTGTTGGCTAGAACACAAAAAAAAACAGTATAAAATTACCATCTAGTTACAAAGATAGTATTTATATAGGGTTCAAATAAGTTCAAACAAATCTGTAGGTTTGAATATGAACCTGGCAAAGACCAAGGTGATGGGCACGGAAAGGCTTGAAATCAACGGGGACGGCAACAGAATTGAGAATGTCCAAGAATATACATACCTGGGACACAATATTCGATTGGGTCGAGATAACCAAACCGCAGAGCTAAAAATAATAATTGGACTAAGCTGCGCAGCTTTCAGAGACATGAGTTACATCCTTAAAAACCGAAAAGTCTATGAAGCCTGCGTTCTGCCAGTTGGTACTTATGGTTTTGAAACTGTTACATTGTCCAAGAAAAGTGCCGAGAAACTGCGAGTAACCCAAAGAGCCATGTTAGGAATAAGCCTAAGAGACAGAGTCAGAAACGATACGGTGAGAGAAAGAACAAGGGCCACTAACATCATCCACCGGGTGGCGACTCTAAAATGGCAATGGGCGGGTCACGTAGCCAGAAGTTAAGATGAAAAGTGGACAAGAAGACTGATGACTTGGATACCGTGGTCGGCAAAAAGAAGTGCAGGGTGACCGCGACTACGGTGGAAGGATGACCTGAACAGACACGTCGGAATAACCTGGATGCAGTCTGCACAGGACAGAGTGACATGGAAGGGAATGGAGGAGGCCTTTGTCCCGGGTGGACCGGAATCGGCTAAGGAATCGGGTGGTGGTCTAGGGGATAGAACGCTTGACTCCTAATCTAGGGGACTTGAGTTCGAGCCTGGACACGACCAGATTCCTACTTCATAATAATGAGCTAATTTCTGATAATATTGAAGATTGTAAAATAAATTCTAATATCATTGATTTAAATCTTTAAAAAAAAGGAAGAAGGAAGAAGAAGAAATAAATTAAGTGTGATGGCGCTATACCGTACCGCCGTCATAATATCAAAGTACTTACGATCGTTCTTCTTATCCTCGTAGTAGTTCTGCGCCGAGGCAAGAGCGATGAGAAGGGAGGATATAGCCAGGTAGAGGGTGAGCGCGCGCACGAGGGAGTTGCATCCCTCGGAGGCTCCACGGGTCTTGGACACCAACCCTAATACGGACATCTTGCAGCCTGAAACAACGTTTAATCTAACATAATTTTTTTTTCAAGTTCAAGTTTCAAGTTCAATATATTAGTTCGCCACTAGATTGAAAAAAGTAATTTATATTTGAGATAATTCACAAAATTTTAAAGCGAATGTACTTTTTTGTGTATATGGTATTAAGTATATTACTCAAGATTGGAAATTCACTGCGAAATAACTAACTAACTAACCATCACGCCGTCTCCCCGAAGTGGGAAGCAGAAAGAATGGACTGCCACACTTTTCTTTCCTGACATACCTCTCCCGCTTCCTCAACATTCATACATCGTGTCATGCACGCGCGTCGATTTCTCCGAATCCTCAAGTGGCCGACATTCAATATTTTATTTATTTGATCGTATCACGTTTTCTTCGGTCTTCCTCTATTTCTATTTCCATTTATATGGTTGACAAATATTTTTTTTTACCATTCGTTCTTCATTCATTCTTTCCATGTGTCCAAACCATCTTAATGATACTTTTATTATTTTGTTCATAACACCATCATTCGCACCGCATTATCTTCGTATATTTTTATTCGACATTATATTATACACAGAGTATCCGCATAATCGTCTAAGAGATCTCATTTCCACTGCATTTATTTTACTTTTATCCTTCTTTTGCCAGTTTCATGCTTTGCTTTCATACATAAGGGTCAATACAAGAACACCATTGAAATAAAATAACAGTGAATAACGTGGAATCAAAATTAAATAATCACAAATGTCCACCACAAGTGCACCATCTAAAAGAACATAATGTGTTAAGTTATTTTTCTTTGTTATTTTATATCATTGTACATTGTATTTAATATATTGTAATTTGTTTTTATTTATTATGTAGACGTTGAATGATCGAAATGTGCGCGGGAGATGCCTATTGGTAGCGATGGGGTTCGCAACCCATCACACCGCGTCTCTCGCGGGGGCGAAAATAGAAGGATGGAGTGCCGCATCGATTAAAGTGTAGCAGTCCATTATTTCTGCCTACGCTTTCGGGGAGACGGTTAGTTAGTTAGTTTAAATTAATACAATAAAATTATCTTCTGGTTTAGTCCAGATAATGTAATATAAAGTTTGTATTGTATATTCTGATGACTACTGATATTTTAATTATACGGTTCTCCTGACAAAGGGATGTGCATCCGTGTTAAATATTTTTCTTTTGTCTTCCACCCCCATACAAAGCTCTACAAAGCCTTTGTGCCCGTCAGGGACCATCTAATCAATGCATCTGGAAATTAGGTACGTTTCGAACTAGGAATTGATTCTTCCACTGTTTCTAGACAAGTAAGATCAAATTGCAACATTATGCATTATTTTCGATGATTTTTTGGAAATATTTGAAAAATTTTAAGTTCCTCACAGCGAATATAGTTTTTTTTAAGGTTTGGTTTTTAAACTGGCAACATTGTTTCTACAGACTTTCAATTTGACAGTTGACAGTTGATTTGTAGTCAGTACGTTTTGCCATTTTACCATGAATAGACTGACGTCAGAACTGAATTGTGCAAATTGATTTTGAAAAATCATGGTTCGGTTCGCCAAACTTATCGTGCTCTGCGTCCATTTTACGGTCGACATAATCGTCCATCCGAGCAAGTTATTCGAAAGACGTGGATCGTTTTCGCACCACGTACTCTCTAGTGGATAATACGCAACTACAAAGACGACAATAGTCGAAAATTGGACTTCATGATTGCGCTTCATTCGAAATCATATTTGAACAATAATGGCATAAAATTATCTATTAAATAAAGCCAATATCATAGACATTAACATTATTTTAATGTGTTTTTTTTTTCATTTTGAATATGTATTGTATATCTCTAAAAAAAACACCCTGTAGAAATATTTTTACTGAAGCAAAGATGGTGTAATAAAATGGAGTTCTAGTTCCAACTCTCATGAATGGAAGTGAAGCTTGGAGCTGGTAATATAAGAAAAAAATATATATTATAGCCATAAAAAATGAGATCACTGAGAAAAGTATGCAGGAAAACGATATAAACAGAATAGAAATTCTCCAGAACTCTGTAAATTTTATATATAATTTGTGAGCGCGACAAATACATAAGATACATTCAATAAAATGCGACTAGATTTAGGCAATCCACAGAGTAAATTGTATGAACTTATTGTTTACTGTGTTTAATGCGCCTAAAAATAGGCAATCCACACAGCACATTCCATAAAGTTATATCTTTTTCGTAAATATGTTGCAAGTTTTGGGCCATTGAGGTGATGGCGTTAAGAAATTGACGCTAAAAGTAACCATATTATTATAATTATAATGATATAGATAATCCACACAGTACATTTAAATGTACAATACTTTTTGCTTATACGTAAATTTATTATATTGAATGCGCCTAAGTATAGGAATAGAGAATGAATAGTATAGTATAGAGATTGAAAAAAAGGATATTCGCAGCGAACAGATGCTACTTTGGCCTCAATAAGCACCTAAAGTCACGTTGACTGCCTAGAAAGACAAAGACCACAATATATAAAACGCTGATTAGATCAGTCCTAACATATGCCTCGGAGACTTGGACGCTCACTAAACGGGATGAAAACAAAATTATACGCTTCGAAAGCAGAATCTTCGGACCCGTGAAGGATGGTCAGACGTGGAGAAGGAGATACAACACAGAACTCTACGATCTATACCAGGACGTCAGCGTGGTCAAGTTTATAAAGATTAACAGACTGCGCTGGCTAGGGCACTTGCGCCGCATGGGAGATCTGGAGCCCCCCAAAAGAGTGTTGTATGACAATCCAACAGGGCGAAGAAGCATCGGTTGGCCGAGACTGCGATGGCTGGATGGTGCCGTGGCAGATTGTCGGGTCCTGGAGCGGCAAGACTGGGAGATGGCGGCCAGAGACAGGATGGGATGGAGACATTTCTTGGAGGAGGCCAAGACCCACCAAGGGTTGTAGCGCCGGAGAAGTAGAAGAAGTATAGGCAATCCACACATCACATGTAATGAACTTGAATGCGCCTAGGTGTAGGCAATCTACAAAGCACACGTTGTAAACTTTTTGCCTACATCTTAATAAATTTCATATCGTGCGCCTTAATATAGGCAATATATTCACAATATGTGTTAACAATATATTTTCGAAATTTTTTTGGAATATCAGGCACAATACGATTGTTATAACTTAGTTTTAAAGCAACTTCTCATTGCAGACCTTCAGTTTATACAAGAGTAAAGTTATTAAGAGCGATTTAAACATATAATCTCATACTTTAGCACCTAATCTTTCAAGTCATACATAATTTATATTCTCAATCTCAAGGCATTACTCATTAATACGGACTTAATTCTTGCTGCTTCCATTACAGTGAATCAAAACTAAAGAGGAAATGTCGCGGTGTAAAAATAAATCTATTTGTTTTTACATATTACATTACGATTCAGAAATACAACATCTTCTTCTTCTTCGTCAAGTGCCCTGTCGGGTCTCCCCAACGTTGGCGATCACCTCGGCGAACCTATCCCTGTCCTGCGCCGCTCGGAATAGCTCCTACACACTTCGGATGCCGGTCCACTCCCTCACGTTTCGCAGCCAGGACATTTGTCTCCTTCCGGGCCCTCGGCGTCCCTCAATTTTACTCACCAATATCAGTTAGGGAAGGTGGTACTTTTTCATACGCAGTATATGACCCAGATGTGAGATCTTTCGACCCTTGATAGTTGATAACAATTCCCTGTCAATACTAGCTCGCCTCAGGACTTCGGTATTGGTAACAATGTCTGTCCAGGGAACTCTGAGCATTCCGCGATGGAGCCATATTTCAAATACAATACAACATGACAATCTCCATCGAAGAAACAAAATGTATGTCCTTTTCCAAAACATGTAACCTGGTTATAGAAAATCAACCCATAGAACAGGGCAGCACTTTTAAGTATCTAGGCATAGACCTGGTGGGGGGAGCTGATCTGCGGGAAGAAATACAAGCCCAAGTAAACAAGGCAGCTGCAATCTCTGGGGCTCTAAAATCCACAATATGGAAAAACAATGACATAGCCATTAAGAATAAGATGAGAATCAATAAAGCATGCGTAAGACCAATTATAATATATGGCGTCGAAGCAAGGGCAGACACAGTAAGGGACCAAACAAGTTTTGAGGACTTCCGAAATGAAGACACTGAGGACAAAAGCAGGCAAGACACTGAACACCAGAATAAGAGAGATATGTGAGGTTGAGGATATTATAAGATGATGCAGAAGGCAAAAAAGGGACTGGTACGGTCATGTTAAAATAATGGACACCACCAGATTCCCCTATATTTCATTGCATAATCAGCCTCATGGGACTGGTCTTCGTGGAAGACGTCATAAAATATGAAAGGACAGCTGAGAATCTACCTCACAGGAGGAGTAACATTCTGGAGAACAGACCACAAGAAAACAGACTACAATAAGGAAGAAGAAGAAGAAATTACGCTGCCTTTGAATGAATTGAGAAACACATCGGAAGAAGGTTCGGTGCTAGGAACAGAATAAATGACGCTCTCATAGCAAAAGCAAAATAATTGGCCGACATTTAATATTTGATTGATTTGATAGTGCCACGTTTTTTTCGGACTTTCTCTATTTCTACTTTTGTTTACGTCGTTTGAATATACTTTATTTACTCTTCTTTGTGTCCAAACTCTCATAATTTTGTTCATTGCACTTTCATTCGCACCGCATTCACTTCTTATATTTGCATTAGACACTCTATCATATACAGATTTTCTACAAATTCACCTAAGAGATCTAATTTCTAATATATTTATTTTACTTTTTCCATTCATTTGACAATTTCATACTTCACTTCCATAAATCATAAATATTTATTTAAAATAATAATGAAATAAAACGATGTTTTTAAACTCTTACTTTGTATTTATTTCGACAGCGACCGGTTTCGCCAGGCTCGCTGTCGAAATAAAGCCTAAAGTGGAAGTATTTAAAGAACATCGTATTATTTAATTAATATTTAAAATGAACTTCCGTCAAGAGATTTCAGTGTAATCATTTAAATATTTATTAATTTATAATTTATATATAAATAGTACACATGTACATAAACACATGTTAATTAAAACTTTTTAACAATTAAAAATAATAATCTACATACATATTAATATAAGGTTACATATTGGTTTGAGTATATTCTAAATTTTTTGTTATATTATTTATTATATGCGTAAGTTTCAAAGGCAGGATTTTTCTTTGCACAGCATCAGTGTTTTAAATTATGTTTAATAATGCTACACCACAAATTAAGCTCTTCGTACGAAAGTGAAGAGATTTTTCTCACAATTATTTTCATTAAAGTTCCCCGAGTTTTCTTCATTCGCCTGGTAATCTAAATACCGCAAAGAAAACTTCAGAAGTTGAGCAAACCTACCCGCAGTATTAACATTAAAATAGCAGTTAACAGGATTTGACTTGTTTCAAGGAATTATGATTTACATACACAGTTTTTCAGATTTAAACCCCTCTTCTTATAAGGAGATGATTGTATATTTTCTTCTTCTTCTTCCTCAGCCTATTTTTATACTTGCATTTGACACTATCATATACAGATTTACACACATTCGTCTTAGAGATCTCATTTCTGTTGCATTTTTTCTACTTTATTAACAAGATCAATGAGTTAAAATTTTAAAACAATGTTTTGAATGGTAGTTTGGAGTTTTTGCTATAAAGCTATTGATTTAGTAAAGGGACAGTTCACTTCGTCATTATAGAATTCCACAGTGTTAAGTTTATTTAAAATAAAAAAATAACATGTTTCGGGTCCCATAAATCAAACAGATAAACCTTTCTCTGGCGGCTTAACCCTTTCCTACTTACTTAAAACTGAACGATATCGGGCCTGACCTGGGCATAGGTCCGCCTTTAAGGTTCTTCCCTCATTACTGTCCCGGTCAGTGCTCCGCAATCAACGTGTTAAGTATTAATACGCTATTTGGAGTCCGGTAATAGGCAGCCTAACATTAAAAATAAATATTAAAAATTAATTAATTCCTTTTATAAATAATGGTTCAAATAATTCATTCAAACAGCTCGAGTTTCCCCTAGAGGAAGAGACGCAAGATTTTAATCTAATTAAAAAAAAACTCTGCTGTATAGCAAACGCCATTTTCTTAAAACTTAACTCGCTTTGGCGCCAAACAAATAAAATGAAATAACATTCATTATCTATGACTTTCAATAATGGCGTCAGGGGAATAGACAATAAAGATAACATTAAAAATGTGTGCTACGTTTCATTATTGTCTCTGGATATATGAAGGCGGTTTTAATTAGAACGGTAAATATTTGAATTATAATTATTTATATTGCTGTATATTTTTAAATGAAGTACCCGCTAGGGAACTATTTAGAAAAACTAACTAACTAATCATCACGCCTTCTCCCCGAAGGGGTAGGCAGAAATTATGTTTGAAGAAGATTATGAAAGTTTATTTCATAAAGATATTACAAACAAATATTAAAATTTAAGGCATCTATTGAGGACAAGTAAAATATACTACTATATCTTCTCTTCCCAGAAAACAATTTACATCTTCGTCTCTATTGAGATGCAATTAATCCTTATAAAAAAAAAATTATCCGCAATGGGTAAAATCCCCTATTTGTCTACAAGAATTTGTAAACATTCAAAATGTTGTATAAAATAACTGGTCCAAGTAGGCATAAAAATTGGAGAGACATCTCCAGGCGTAATCTAGTACTGTATGATTTGCAGAAACTTTCACAGTGCATTAATAAAGATTTTCGACGCTATTGTAGAGTGAACTAAAATATGTAGAGATAAGCGCGGAATTCTAGCATATATACAAGTTCCAAAAAATTGTCAGATGTGGTGGTCATAAGAAGGGCGGAATGGGGAATGTTGTTAAACATAAAGCGATCGCTCAACTCAACCAATAATAATAATGAACTCATAAACATTGTATTACAAGACTTTTTATTTTCACTGAACCCAGATATGTTTTGATAACAAGTAACCTTTATCAATGTTCATAATTTTAACAGTCAAATAATACAGAGCTGTCACTTATATACTAAATGGAGATCGAATTATGTATAAAATAGGAAGGGGTATAATTAGGATTGAAGAGAGGGGAGATGTAACGGGAATATATCGAATGGAAGGGCCATAATTAAGATTGAGGAGAGGGGAGATGTAACGGGAACATATCGAGCACGCAATTGAATTTAAATTTAATTGGTTATTTATTATATTTTAGTATATCAGTGACAGCTCTGTTTTATTTGATTGTTAAAATATCACTTATATACTAAATGGAGATCAAATTATGTATAAAAGAGGAAGGGGTATAATTAGGATTGAGGAGAGGCGAGATATAACGGGAACATATCGAGTGGAAGGGGTATAATCAGGATTGAGGAGAGGGGAGATGTAACGGGAACATATCGAGCATGGGAATTGAATTTAAATTTAATTGGTTATTTATTATATTTTAGTATATCAGTGACAGCTCTGTTTTATTTGATTGTTAAAATATCACTTCTGTACTAAATGGAGATCGAATTATGTATAAAAGAGGAAGGGGTATAATTTGGATTGAGGAGAGTGGAGTTTTAACGGGAACATATCGAGCACGGGAATTGAATAAGTTATTTATTTTTATTATTTCTGATGGCTTTTTAAATTTATAAAATTTCTAAGTTGTTGTTCACTTTGTGAGGTTTTTATTATTAACCCTTAACGTACCGTGTTCAAAACAAAACGCTCGCTCCCATGTGGTAAATTCAGTTTACCGCTAACTTTATCTAAATATCAAGCATATGACTCGATGAATCAAAATTTAATTTATGTCATCTTGTAGGGAATTTCATTAGGAATAGATCGATATCTATAACATACATGGATTATTTGAAAAACATATCATTATTAATTTTTTTCTGGAACCATGCGATTTCTGATATGGAATGCGTCACAGCATACGAGCAACTGACACCAAGTATAAACTTGTCTCGCCCCGCCGCGCCGCGCCGCGGCCGGCGGGGCGAGACTTTACGAGATTTTACGTATGATAAAGGCACCTAGGCAAAATGTATAGTACGTTCAAGACAACGAATACGTATTAATATTTGTCCCTTTTGGTAAAGTGTTAATATTTTCACAGTTCTGATATTATTAAGTTGCGTGCTGCGTTTCCGTCCACAGTCGGTATTATTACGTACCTATGAAAAGGCCAAACATGTAATTTATAATACGTTCAAAACAGCGAGTAAGTATTTGTCACTTTTGATAAAGTTGTAAATATTAGCAAAACAAATTCTACCTTAACACGAATGAAGGTGAGGGCAGTCTTAGAAAATATTTTTTTTTGGGATGAAGGAAGTAATTTTTTGCTTTTTTTTTATTACGAAATATTGAGAACACTTCAATGGAGGATTACAATTTTTTTTATAAAATTAGGGTCCATAGGTTTTAAGAAAATCAACTTTAAATTGGCAGTGGAAACTCAATTGACCACATGGCAACGCGACGGTTAATATGCAAAATTTCAATACCGTTTTCTTTATTAAATGTATGATAATTATCCATTATGTATCTACAATAAACAGTACGCAATACTTTCGAAAAAGAAAGACATTGAAATCAATTTGATCACGTTAAGTTAGTTGATTACAGATGTCAATACGATTGGGTTCCATAAATCTCCTGAATGTAAGGAAGTAAGGATACTGAAAATAGTTAACAGCTCCATTATGACATTGTTGAAGTCGAGTCATTGTGAAGAGTAAATTGTAAGTATCCACTGAATTAGGATCCTTGTATCACACAATGTCCCCATACAATCCCTTCGACAATGAAGTCACCCTTGTTGCTTTCACCCTTATTATTCAAATGACAATAGATTAACGTGTTTTTATACTGAATGACAAATATATTTCAATCTGCTTACGTTTAAAAACGTGATTCAATGCATTCTTAAAGAAATTCAAATATCAACTTCGTGACGGCAATCATGTCTTATGTCTGCCTTCGTGGCAGAGTGGTAACAGGTATAGCTGACAAACTGAAGGTCCCGTATTCGATTCCCGGCGATAACCGTGTTAATAAAAATTCTAAAACTGTTTTTGGTCTAGTAGAATTCACGTGATAATATAATCAACGATACATGTACATAGTATCGAATGAAAACATAAGAAGCGAATGCGGTGTGAATGATCAAATCAAATCAAATCAAATCAGTTTATTAACTCAATAGACATTACAAACAGGAAAATGTTTAAGGCATCTATTAAGTACAGGTAAAATATTATAGAAATACAATAAAGTACCAGGAACGCATTAGAGATGGTTCGACATTAGGAAGACAAGATACTTTCCAAAGTCAATAGTATTTGCCCCCTGAACATACCTTCACTAACATGAAAAACGTCGATCTCCGAAGAGACCGCGTTCAGCAGACTAATTGCTCTTCCCACCGGTGTCACCAGAGGCAGATTGGTTCTGGCGGCCGGTAGGTAAAACAATCTGTGCTGTCGCTGTCGGAGATATCTATCGGGGACAAAAATACCAACATCCTCCAGTACGGCCGAGTTCTCAAAGTATCCCCTAATTAATCTGAAGACATGGGTTATTAGATGTCTATCTCTTCGAAGCTGTAAAGAATTGGTTCTGAGCATTCCCAGAAGAAATGCCGTGGGATAGAGCCACGGATAACAACCATACTCCCTCATGTAGAGATAATGACGGTGTTATGAAAAAAATTATGAAAGGATCATTAAGATGGTTTGGACATATGGAGAAATAGAGGAAGACCGAGGAAAACGTGGCACGATCAAATAAATCAAATATTGAATGTCGGCCATGTGAGGAGTCAGAGAAATCGACGCGCGTGCATGACACGATGTATGAATGTTGAGGAAGCGAGAGAAATATGTTAGGAAAGAAATGTGTGGCAGTCCATTCTTTTTGCCTACCCTTTCGGGGAGACGGCGCGATGGTTAGTTAGTTAGTTAGTTAAAAACACGTATTTTTTTTATTTTATTATGTTTTATTGTATTTTAATAATTTAAGATGTTGCGTGACATGAAATGATTTAAAAACATCTCATTCGATAATTATCAATTTCATCAAATCGAAAACACAACCGTTTAGTAAAACACGTGCCTACATATCGTTTAAAGGGGTAATGAAAGAAAAACATTTTCTGAAAAATACCCTTTCTGCGGTCTGTGCGATTGGGCTTCGTCAATTAGTAGGTTTTAATTGGTTTCATCTTGAAGAGAAAAAAACAACGCGTACGAAGGATCGTAAATTGATCCTCGAATGTTTTTTAATTAACAAAACAAACGTAATGCATTCGTTTTACGATTCCCCGAATTAGGAATATTAATGAGCGAAAAATATTGTCATTATTTGAACAATGATGTAACGATGATCAAGATGAACTTCGTCGCAGAGTGGCAATAATAATAATAATTTGAGCTCGGGTGGTGGTCTAGGGGATAGAACGCTTGGCTCCTGATCCAGGGGACATGGGTTCAAGCCTGGACACGACCAGATTCCTTCTTCATAATAATGAGCTATTTTCTGCTCACATTGAAGATTGTAAAATAAATTCTAATATCATTGATTAAAATCCTTGGTATTAGTCTTTAAAAAAAAAAATACTAATAGTAATATGCTGAAGCATATTCTTTTTATTATTATTATTATTATTATTGCTGAAAAATAACTAACTCACCATCACGCCGTCTCCCCGAAGGGGTAAGCAGAAATAATGGACTGCCACACTTTTATTTCCTGACATATTTCTCTCGATTCGTCTTCATTCATACATCTTGTCATGCACGCGCGTCGATTTCTCTGACTCCTCACATGGCCGACATTCAATATTTGATTTATTTGACCGTGTCACGTTTTCCTCGGTCTTCCTCTATTTCTGGTTCCATTTACATCATTAACATATATTTTTTTTTACCATTCTTTCTTCATTCATTCTTTCCATATGTCCAAACCATTTTAATAATCCTTTCATTATTTTGTTCATGACACCATCATTCGCACCGCATTCACTTCTTATATTTTCATTCGACCCTCTATCATACACAGAGTATCCACACATTCGTCTAAGAGATCTCATTTCTACTACATTTATTCTACTTTCATCCTTCTTTTTCCAGTTCCATGCTTCGCTTCCATACATAAGGGTCGGTAGAAGAACACCATTGTGTACTGCCATTCTAGCTTATGCTGAAAAATATATTATTATTATTGCTGAAAAATAATATGCTGAAAGCATCTTTTATATAATGTTCCTAAAATTTTCTCATATTATATTATATATTAAGCTTATTTATTCAATAAAGTAAAGCGGAGCATAGAAGTAAGATGGGTAGATTAAATGTGGTCTGGTACCCCCTTGTTGTTGCCGTCTTTAAATGTAAGTCCCGGATGGGCCGGGGACAGACTCAGGGAGTGTACGAGCGAGGCTGACAAAAGGGCGCCGCTACGCCCGGGTATGTGGCGGGAACTTCTATATTCCTTTATAAAAAAATAATAATAATATGCTAACTTTTAAAGCGCCGTTTTTGTGATGTAATTACCTCAAAGGCGCAAACGTCATTTACACATTGACTGATAGTTAATTTATAATTTCGTATTTCTAAGTATAACATATAATAGTTATTGTTTATAGCTATTGGTTAACATAAAAATAAGCTTTGGGAAATAAAGATATCCCTCGGTATGAATATAAAACTACAGAGCGATATAAAACACGTCCTACAAGCAGCTACAGAGCGGCAAGAGTTATAACTGCCACAACGAAGGTCTTGGGTTCGATTACTTGTGATGGCAGTGTGATTGTCACACATTCATTGGTCTGGTGTAGAATTCACGTGACAATAAAATGGCGATAGAGTAGCTACCTATCACATGTCATAAGAGTTGTGTAAATAAAGAGAAACTATTATATTTATGGAAAATATATAAAAAAACTAAACAAAGAAAGAATAATGTAAAATACGCATTTAAAATTCGATACACTAATTTAAATTCAAAAATTTACCGGGGCCAATTGTTATAAGTACTAAATTAAATTATTGTATCGAATTTTAAATGAGTTTTTGATATTAGTCTTTCTTTGTTTAGTTTTTATTATATATTTACACCTGAAGATGGAGGTATCCTCCGAAACATGTCGTGTATTTTAATATTTTGTGGATAATAAACAAAGTTTTTTTCAATTTCCTAAATACTCGTATATTACTATGGAATTCCACAGTGTTAATGTCTTAGCGAAGAACCCTGCAGGGTGAGGTTAAGGGAGCAGGTCTCACTTGGGACGATGTTAAGCATCAGGCATGCGATAGAGTCGGGTGGAGAAGATTCCTTGAGGCCCTATGCACCACGGAGGTGTGACAGGACAAAAAGAAGAAGAAGAAGAGAATGTCATAGCTTTCAATAAGTCTACTTAATAGTGTTCATACATGTAATAATCATCTGTACATGTTTTCATATTAAAATGATATTAATTAATACCTACAGACAGACTTGGGTTGGGCCGCCTTTGGTAAACTGAGACATGTTAGTAGTTTTAGGAAAAACCTAAAATTTGTTTTGTATAACATCATATTGCTTAATCGGGTCGCCTCGGAGGTCGACATATTTCGCGATAGTGTGAATTGCCTCAGGGATGCAATATCAATGTTTTAATTCTTTCTAATTCTTAAGCTTAATTATTTATATACAGTTTTTTATGTTTTTCTTATAAATTCTAATAATGTAATTGCAAACGATCTGGAATTATATGTCTGTAATGTTTGTGTGTATCTCGGTCATAAAATCAGACTCGGAAAAGAGAATCAAACTGTAGAGCTACCTCGAAGAGTTGGACTGGACTGGGCTGCCTTTGGTAAACTGAGACATGTCTTTGAAAATGATGAAATACCGGTTTGTCTCAAAAGAAAGGTCTACGATATGTGTTTACTGCCCATGATGACATACGGACTAGAGACGACAACTTTTACGGCAAAAAGTGTCCACAGGTTCAAGTGTATACAGAAGTCCATGGAAAGATACTTGGTGTGAGCTTGCGTGACCGCATAAGGAATGAAAAAATCAGACGCCGCACCAGGGTTGCTGACGTCATGGACCGAGTGGCAAAATTGAAATGGCAATGGGCTGGACACTTGGCTAGACAGGGTGGCAACAGATGGGCACCCAGGATACTCAGTTGGAGACCATGGGCAAATAGGCGAAGTTTCGGAAGGCCACCGATGAGATGGACCGATGATATTGTCAAAAGTGTTGGAAAATCTTGAATACAAAGGGGGCAGGATAGAGACGAGTGGATGAAATTGGAAGAGGCCTATATCCAGCAGTGAAAGGAAGAAGGCTAGCAAAGAAGAATACTATTACAGACCGTCTGTGAGACGTCACATCACTATTAAAGACCTGAACTAACCACGTGATTACTCAAAGGTTAAATTAAAAAAAGATATTGTTATAACGAACTTTATAACCGTAGAGGTTATTTAAAATCATTCTATTACGGATTTGATAAGCCTCTATAAACTCATTTCGTGAGTCGAGACTCGTTTCATAATGTTTCTAATTAATAAAGGCTAAAAAGCAGAGATTGCTTTTAGAATAATAAATCGTTTAATGTATTAAAAACACGCGTCGGAAAACACATGTGCTTCAGAATACTCCATTCGCCATCTTTGTTACGTCGAAATGTTATTGTTCTATATTTGAAAGATTGGATTCATACACCGTGTTTCGCACTCTGTTGCATTTGAATCGCAACTGCGTTTTATGTGAAACTGGGGTTAGTTGGAATATTTTTTGTTACGCAATAATGTAAAGAGGGACGTGAATTAAGTACAACAGATAGAAAAGTGATTTATGGACAAAATTATTTATATTCCATGTTGTGGGTTGATATTAATCTTAAATACAAAGTAAATACAATACAAAGTAAAGTATATAAAGTATTACTTAATATCATTTTAACCGTCGCGTTGCCATGTGGTCAATTGAGTTTCCACTGCCAATTTAAAGTTGATTTTCTTAAAACCTATGGACCCTAATATTATAAAAAAAATTGTAATCCTCCATTGAAGTGTTCTCAATATTTCGTAATAAAAAAAAAGCAAAAATGAGTTCCTTCATCCCAAAAATTTTTTTTTTCTAAGACTGCCCTCACCTTCATTCGTGTTAAGGTAGAATTTGTTTTGCTAATATTTACAACTTTATCAAAAGTGACAAATACTTACTCGCTGTTTTGAACGTATTATAAATTATGTTTGGCCTTTTCATAGGTACGTAATAATACCGACTGTGGACGGAAACGCAGCACGCAACTTAATAATATCAGAACTGTGAAAATATTAACACTTTACCAAAAGGGACAAATATTAATACGTACTCGTTGTCTTGAACGTACTATACATTTTGCCTAGGTCCTTTATCATACGTAAAATCTCGTAAAGTCTCGCCCCGCCGGCCGCGGCGCGGCGCCACGGAGCGAGACAAGTTTATACTTGGTGCCAGTTGCTCGTATGCTGTGACGCATTCCATATCAGAAATCGCATGGTTCCAGAAAAAAATTAATAATGATATGTTTTTCAAATAATCCATGTATATGTTATAGATATCGATCTATTCCTAATGAAATTCCCTACAAGATGACATAAATTAAATTTTGATTCATCGAGTCATATGCTTGATATTTAGATAAAGTTAGCGGTAAACTGAATTGACCACATGGGAGCGAGCGTTTTGTTTTGAACACGGTACGTTAAGCGTTAATAAGAAAACATGTACATATGATTATTACATGTATGAACACTATTTAACAAACTCGGGTGGTGGTCTAGGGGATAGAATGCTTGGCTTCTGATCAAGGGGACTTGGGTTCGAGCCTGGACACGACCAGATTTCTTCTTCATAATAATGAGCTATTTTCTGCTCACATTGAAGATTGTAAAATAAATTCTAATATCATCGATTTAAATCTTTGGTGTTAGTCATTTAAAAAAAAACAAACTAACTAACCATAACGCCATTTCCCCGGAGGGGTAGGCAGAGAGGATGGATTGCCACAATGGCCTGTACTGGCATACCTCTCGGGATTCCTCTACATTCATGCACGCACGTCGATTATCCCGATTTCGAATGTGGCCGCCTTTTAGTAATTGATTAATTTGGTCATGCCATGTTTTCCTTGGTCGTCCTCGGCTTCTTTTCCCACTCACGCTGCTTGTGTACAACTTTTTAACCATTCTACTCTCATCTATTTGTTTCATATGTCCAAACCGTCTCAGGGATCCTTTTTTAATTTTATTCATGATGCAGTCATCTGCCTTACATTTCTTTCTTATTTTATCGTTTGGTATTCTATCATACAACGTTTTTCCGCACATTCTTCTTTGTGATCTCATTTCTACGGCGTTATTTTAAATTTCCTAAGTATATTTTTATGGAATTCCACAGTGTTAATGCCTTAGCGTTCAATAAATATTAGTATTTTTACTGATTCTTAGATGCCAATTTCAGTTGTGTATACAAATTTTTAAGCTATTGATTTTCATGACATGTGATAGGTAGCCAATCTATCGCCATTTTATTATCACGTGAATTCGTCACTAGAATAAAAACAGTCACTAGTCGTCACTAGAATACAGACAGACAGACAATCGCGCTGTCGTCGCCGAGAATTAAATCCGGGACCTTCCGTGTGGCATTCATAGTTCTTGCCACTCAACCACGAAAATAGTCAACTCAGTTTTTAGTGATTGAATTTTTTTTAAAAATAATTAACCATCACAGGTTTTCCAGGCATCCTTCTGTCCATGTTTTCCATGTAAGGCAAGATGTAGTAGTCTTTGGGCGAACATTCTTGCCACATGGTATCCCCAATACCTTGTCTCCCATCTGGTAACTTCCTGGATATCACACACTTCTTTGATCGCGGAGTTTCTTATTCTGACGCGCAGTGACCTGTCTCTTATTTTTCTGAGGGTCTTCATCTCTGTGGTTATATTTGTCACAATTCAAAATCTTTATTTAATTGTAACGTGACGTAATAACAACGCTAAGCATGATAAATAAAATAAAGTATTGAATAGCCTGGTATAAATAAAGGAATTCATTGCTATAAACGATTAGGCATTCAATTGAAGAATTGCTCGTTAAAAAGCTTACCTGGTTTCACCCCCTACAGTATTTCCGCTATAAACTTTAGGGGATGACATCGAGGGGCGGTTTTCAATTGATACCCTTTATTTTATTGATGAAAACATCTTGCCCTTGTTTACACTTCGACCCAAATTGTATACTTATTTATTTATTATTAAATTATTCACGTAAACAGTATTGTGGATTTAATTTAAATGTTTATACAGCAATTGAGATGCTCCGTAAAAACTAAAAATATTCCGTATTGAAGTCATTGTAACAATTTGGGATACCATTGTAGTTAGGAATACAATTATTAACATTGTTTTATCGACTTTTAATGCACAAAATTATAGTTGCACAACGGGCCATGGAAAGATCCATGTTGGGTATCTCGCTTAGAGACCATATACCCAACATGGAGATTATAAGACGTATCAGGTTCTCCGACATAGAGGTAAACAATACAAGTATTGTATCGGACGTATGTGAATAGATTAATATCTTATTCATTATTTACAACTATGTTCATTTTAAATAATAATTAAATAAAACGATGTTTTTAACTACTTCCACTTTGTGTTAGTGTTTTTGTTTGATTCCAGACCCTAGCAGCTATATGGATGTGGAAAACCGAATAAGGCGATACCAACCTTACGGACCAAGAACTATAACATATAATATTTAAATTCAGTAATAATAAAACCAAAATTACCATTTTTTCAAACATTATATATGAATATGTAAGCGATAATAAAATTTAAAAACCATTGTACTAAATACGAACCTCCAAGAATACCTGTAATACCAATATTTAAATTCAGAAAATTTTATATAATATAAATATTTGAAGATTATTTTTGTACAGAATCATGTTTACCACCCCTGATCTGTATGTATATAAAGGACTAATTTTACAATGGTGTCACCAGTCTGTCGATGCCAGCGAGCCTGGCGAAACCGGTCGCTGTCAAAATAAAGACAAAAGTGGAAGTAGTTAAAAAACATCGTTTTATTTAATTATTTTTTAAAATGAACTTCCATCAAGAGATTTCAGTAAAATTATTTGATTATGTTCATTTTATTTAATTAATGTTAGTAATTTTATATTGATTTGTTTCTGCCATTTGTTAAAATAAATAAGGCTGTCGGTAAGGAGTAGAAGCGCATAGTAACGAAGATGTGTGCAGTGGCTCTGACAAAATAAATCGAAGTATTCTCGGAAAACAGTGGCCGTTGCCGCGGAGGCTATACAAGTCGGTCGTGTTTGGAATCGGCCCGCACTTTCTTCACTTTCACACACGCATTCACACGCTGCGCGTCAAGAGGCTTTGCGCTCCTACCTACGTGAAAATCAGTCCCTATAAGGGATTTAAGCTACTGCCACAACTCTATTCGCTTCAACTCCTGCACCGACCGCCGCAATAAAATAAAACTTGGTTTTATTACACACAAGCATTATCACGCCGTATTCTCCGCTTTCACCAGATACACTACATCGGAGACGAGCAGCAGTCAGCGCCCTAAATAAAAATAAATAGTACGGGGGGAGCAATCTGTCCCGTACAAGTATGAAGTGAAAATGGGCTGGGCATGTGTGCCGACGGAATGATGGAAGATGGAGCCAGATGGTAACTGAATGGAGGCAAAGGTTGTAACGAAGAAGTGTCAAGAGACTGCCTACCAGGTGGAGCGAAGATTATGTGTGGATAGCGGGAAGCGCCTGGAAACACTGGCGAGAGACCGAGAAGGATACCATTTGGGTGGAGAGGCTTACGTCCAGCAGTGGATAGAGACAAGCTGATGAAGATAAACACTTTTATTTATTTAATATTTTAACTTACTAACTAACTAACTAACCATCACACCATCTCTCCGAAGAAGTAGGCAGAAGGATTGGACTGCCGCACTTTTCTTTTCGGACATATTTCTCTCGCTTCCTCAACTTTCAACGTCGATTTCTCTAACTCATCACTTGGGGGACATTCAATATTTGATTTATTTGATCGTGCCACGTTTTCCTCAGTCTTCCTCTGTTTCTAGTTCCATTTGCATTGTTATCATATTTTTCTTTTACCATTTATTCATTTTTTCCATGTGTCCAAACCATCTTAATGATCCTAATAGGAATGACATGTTTCTTACCTACAAAAGACAAACATCGACTGTGATTGCTGGGAAAAGACCGCAGAAGGCAGACTTTGAATCACAGCGCAGAGACGAAGTCGTAGAGAGGAGGTGGAGAAGAAAGGAGAGACCACTGGGAGACGGTGACGGCTCTATTACAAGCGCCTTCCCCTGCCCCAGATGCCCCAGAATTTGGTGGTCCAGAATCGGGCTCTTCAGTCACATGCGGACCCACAAATGTGAAGCACAGTCTTCCTCGGATACGACGGACAGCTGATGATGAGGCAGAGAGAATGGACCGCCACACTACTCTATCCTTACACACTTCTTTAGAATCTTCTACATTCATACAACAAGTAATATGACCTTCGTGGTAAGAGCTCTGACTTCCATATTGAAGGTCCCGGGTTCGATTCCCGGCGATGACAGTGTGATTGTCACACTGTCTTTGGTCTGGTGTAGAATTCACTTGACTATAAAATGGCGATAGATTGGCTACCTATCACATGTCAGGAGAATCAATATAATAGCTAAAAAAATGTATACAGTAATTGGGTTCAAAAGACCTGTTGTATACATAAAAAAAAAAATACACGCACGTCGATTCTTCCGACTTCAAACATGACCAACCATTAAAATTTGATTAATTTGGTCATGCCATGTTTTTCTAGGTCTACCTCGACTCTGTACGCCATTTACATCATTAACGTATACTTTCTTAATGGTGTTCTTCTACCGACCCTTATGTATGGAAGCGAAGCATGGAACTGGCAAAGGAAGGATGAAAGTAGAATAAATGTAGTAGAAATGAGATCTCTTAGATGAATGTGTGGATATTCTGTGTATGATAGAGTGTCGAATGAAAATATAAGAAGTGAATGCGGTGCGAATGATGGTGTCATGAACAAAATAATGAAAGGATCATTAAGATAGTTTGGACATATGGAAAGAATGAATGAAGAAAGAATGGTAAAAAATTTATATGTTAATGATGTAAATGGTACCAGAAATAGAGGAAGACCAAGGAAAACGTGGCACGATCAAATAAATCAAATATTGAATTTCGGCCTTGTTAGGAGTCAGAGAAATCGACGCGCGTGCATGACACGATGTATGAATGTTGAGGAAGCGAGAGAAATATGTCAGGAAAGAAAGGTGTGGCAGTCCATTCTTTCTGCCTACCCCTTCGGGGAGACGGCGTGATGGTTAGTTAGTTAGTTTTTCTTAACCATTCTTTCTCCATCCATGCGCTCCATGTGTCCGAACCAACGCAACGACAAGAGGTGTCTTAACCCTTACAGCTCCTATGTCCACACGTTGTGGCCATTGGGTTTTTCCCACCAACTCCTATGTCCACTACGTTTGGCCATTTTTTTCTCAGACATTTTTTATGAACTTCAAATAGGGATTTGCTATTTTTTAAAATGTAAGAATCAAATGAATACTCTAGAAATACTGTCTTATTATCTGACCATTTCTTTGTCATCAGGAATGTGGGAAAAAATGGAAAAAAACTTGGAGCCCAAAGGGTTTATGACTTTTTACTCAAAAAACATTTGTCATAAATTTTAATGTTTTTATTTTCTTAGAAAGGATGCCTTTATATGAAATTGTGGTAGTTAGAAAGTAACAAATTTAATGGGATTAACGTCAAGATGTTATCAATAATAAACAAACTGTATTTTTTTAAAGGCTATTTTAGACCAAGTTATTGTTCCTTGTTTAGCAAACGGACGAAAAGTCGAGTCAAAGAACAATAGAAATAATAATGGAGACCATCAAAGGCAGTGTTGTTTAGTTAAGTTTGTAGGTCAATAAGGATATCTTTGTAATTTTAATAATTAGAGAAAATTATCACGAAAATTAAGCGAAAATTTCTACGATTAAAATTAGAATTATAATTAAATATAACAAATACTTTTCTTTACATCCTTAAAAACCGGAAAATACCGATCAACCTGAAATGAAAAGTATATGAAGCCTGCGTTCTGCCAGTTGGTACTTATGATCTTGAAACTGTTACATTGTCTAAAAAAAGTGCTGAGGATAGAGCCATGTTAGGAATAAGCCTAAAAGACAGAGTCATAAACAATAGGGTAAGAGAAAAAACAAAGGTCACTGATATCATCCACCGGGTGGCGACTCTAAAATGACAATGGGCGGGTCACGTAGCCAGAAGCCCAGATGAAAAGTGGACAAGAAGACTGCTGACTTGGAGACCGTGGACGGCGAAGAGAAGTGCAGAGCGACCGCAACTACGGTGGAAGGATGACCTAAACAGACACGTCGGAATAACCTGGATGCAGTATGCACAGGACAGAATGATATGGAAACAAATGGAGGAGGGCTTTGTCCAGGAGTGGACGAGAATAGGCTGAGGAAAAAGAAGAAGAAGATAACAAATACTAAAGAAAATTTGATGTGCTCCAGTATCATTTCGAGAAAGTTCAAGCTCCAAATATTCAACGATAGCGTTAAAAGCGTACTGCTGTACGGATGTGAGACTTGAAAATCTACCGCGGACGTTATTAAAAAACTCCTGGTATTTATAAATAGGTGGCTTCGCTCAATATTCTAAATCTATTGGCCCCAAACAGTGTCAAATGCTGTTCTCTGGACCATGGCAGGCGAAAAGCCAATTAGAGAACAAGTCGCTTGACGCAAATGGCAGTGGATTGGTCACACTCTGAGAAGGAACCCAGCCTGCATCGCTTAGGGCGCACTAGACTGGTCCCCTAGGGGGGGAAAGAGAAAGCGAGGCAGATCTAGAGCCACCTGGTGAAGAACCCTGCAGGACGAGGTTAAGGCAGCAGGCCTCACTTGGGATAATGTTAGGCATCAGGTATGCGATAGAGTCGTGTGGAGAAGGTTCCTTGAGGCCCTATGCACCTCGGGGGTGTGACAGGACAAAAATAAGAAAGACAATTTGAATAATTTTTATAATTATTGTATTTAATCTTAACTTTTACACGTCTTTCCTTTAACCCCTATAATGCGGTTGGCTACATTCATGCACCAAAATACAACTCTGCCAACCCTTATGTATAGAAGTGAAGCTTGAAGCCGGCAAAAGAAAGATTAAAGAAGGATAAATCCAGTAGAAATGAGATCACTGAGAAGAATGTACAGAATACCGAACGACGAAATAAGGAAGAAATGAAAGGCAGCTGATTGCATCGTAAGTAAAGTAGGGATAAATTAGGATTCCTGTGTTGGCTTGGAAATATGGAACGAATGGACAATTGAAGAATGGTAAAAATGTTGTATAAAAGCAGTGTGAGTTGAAAGAACGTAGAAGACCAAGGAAAGCATGGCATGACCTTATTAATTAAATACTAAAAGGCGGCGAAATTCGAAGTCGAGCGTGGATATTACGATATATTAATGAAATGGAAACTAGAATATGGCGGTCCATCCTTTCTGCCTACCCCTCCAGAGAAACACCACGATGGTTAGTTAGTTAGTTTTCCGCTAAGGTTTTATGACTTTGTCTGGTTTCGGCAGCTCGCTTTCATTTTCTGTTTGAACCATCTTCACCAGAAGATGACAGCGAGCTATCGAAACCGGTCGAATCCATAAACTTAAGTGGAAGTCATTTAAATTTAAACTGTAATATAACAAAATATTTCATTAAATTTTTATTATTTTCATTATATAAAAATCGACGAGCTTGCATGTTACGATGTATGAATGTACAGGAAGCTCGATAGGATAAAGCAGTATGGCGGTGATATTCTCTCTGCTACTTCCTTTATGTTTCAAACGTGACATTTGTATTCATTTGAACACGGTCACGTTTGATATTTTCCAGAGTCAAATTTCGGACGCTTTTCTAGCGAACACTTTAAATTTAATATTTTGAATCCAATAATAAAAGCATCCATCGAAACGTGAAATATTATATGGTATCGTGTCAAGAATATGTATAAATATTTTAGTTTTAAAGAATATATATTTTTTACGTCTACGTGACGCAATTTTTTATACGTATGTGAATGTAAAATGTCAAATATTTAGGGGCGAGGAAAATTATACAATGAAAATTTGGAGTGGTACTGATAAGTGAATTTAAAAATAATTTATATTTCATTTCATTTTTTCATTTATTTTAATAAAAATCACAAACATTCTTCTTCTTATTTGCTAGCCTTCTTCCCTCCACTGCTGGATATAGTCCTCTTCCAATTTTTTCCACTCGTCTCTATTCTGCCCCCTTTGTATCCAAGATTTTCCAACCCTTTTGATAATATCATCGGTCCATCTCATCGGTGGCCTTCCGACACTTCGCCTATTTTTCCATGGTCTCCAACTGAGTATCCTGGGTGCTCATCTGTTGCCACCCTGTCTAGCCAAGTGTCCAGCCTATTGCCATTTCAATTTTGACACTCGGTCCATGACGTCAGCAACCCTGGTGCGGCGTCTGATTTCTTCATTTCTTATGCGGTCACGCAAGCTCACACCAAGTATCTTTTCATGGACCTCTGTGTATACTTGAGCCTGTGGACACTTTTTGCTGTAAGAGTTGTCGTCTCTAGTCCGTATGTCATCGTGGGCAGTATACACATATCGTAGACCTTTCTTCTGAGATTTTCAAAGACATGTCTCAGTTTACTAAAGGCAGCCCAACCCAGTCCATCTCTTTGAGGTAGCTCTGCAGTTTGATTCTCTTTTCCGAGTATGATTTTATGACCGAGATACACACAAACATTACAGACATGTAATTCCAGATCATTTGCAATTTCATTATTAGAATTTATAAGAAAAGCATATAATATATATATAAAAAATTAAGCTTAAGAATTAGAAAGAATCATAACATTGATATTGCATCCCTGAGGCAACTCACACTATCGCGAAATATGTCGACCTCCGAGGCGACCCGATTAAGCAATATGATGTTATACAAAAGAAGGATGAAAGTAGAATAAATGCAGTAGAAATGAGATCTCTTAGACGAATGTGTAATACTCTGTGTATGATAGAGTGTCGAATGAAACTATGTGAAGTGAATGCGGTGCGAATGATGGTGTCATGAACAAAATAATGAAAGCATCATTAAGATGATTTGGACATATGAAAAGAATGAATGAAGAAAGAATGGTAAAAAAATTATATGTTAATGATGTGAATGGAACCAGAAATAGAGGAAGACCGAGGAAACCGTGGCACGATCAAATAAATCAAATATTGAATGTCGGCCATGTGAGGAATGACACGATGTATGAATGTTGAGGAAGCAAGAAAAATATGTCAGGAAAGAAAAGTGTGGCAGGCAAAAGATGGTTAGTTAGTTAGTTAGTTATGTTATACAAAACCAATTTTAGGTTTTACCTAAAACTACTAACTAACTAACAAACCATCACGCCGTTTCTCCCGGAGAGGTAGGCAGAGAGGATGGATGGCCACACTATTCTATCCTGGCATAATTTTCGCACCTCTTCTACATTCACACACCGTGACATGCACGCTCGTCGATTGTTCCTACTTCGATCATGGCCGCCTTTCAGTATTTGATTAATTTAATCATGCCATGTCTTCCTTGGCTTTCCTCGACTTCTTTTCCCATTCACAATACTTGTAAATATTTTTTAAAACCATTCTTCCCTCATCCATTCGTTCTATATGTCCAAACCATCTTAGTGAGACATTCTTAATTTTATTTATCACGGATTCATCCGCCTTACATTCCTTTCTTATTTCATCATTAGATGATATTCTATCATACATTGTTTTTCAGGACATTCTTCTTGGTGACCTCATTTCTACGGCATTTATCCTACTTTCATCCTTCTTCTGCCAACTCCAAGCTTCACTTCCAAACATAAGCGTTGGGACTAGAACTCCATTGTATACTGCCATCTTTGCTTCAGTCGATATATTTCTATTTGCGGTAATGACTTTGTGTGCACCATTTATTTTGTTTACAGCTCCAACCATTTTTCCAATATCTTTTTCCATTCTTTCATCTCTTTTAAACATGCTTGACAGATAAACAAATTCCCAAATCGAATTTTCTCTAGAATTTAGTGATTAGTAAAACTAACTAACTAACCATCACGCCGTCTCCCCGAAAGGGTAAGCAGAAAGAATGGACTGTCACACTTTAACCGATGCGGCACTCCATCCTTCTCTTTTCGCCCTGCAGGAGACGCGGTGTGATGGGTTGCGAACCTCATCGCCACCAATAGGCATCTCCCGCACACACTTTATTAGTGATTATTAAATGCAGGTAAAAAAACTCATATGTACTTCTGGGAATTTTTATTGGATTTATCATTATGTGTTTTGCCTCAATTAGTCTTATACGTTAAAGATTTGAATGGAGTACGGAGTCGTGAGAGACCAAGGAAAACATGGCATGATAAAATGAATCAAATTTCAAAGTTCGGTCTTGTTAGAAGTCGGAAGAATCAACGTACGTGTATGACTCGCTGTATGAATGTGGATGAATCTAGAGAAGTGTGTCAGGCTCGAGTAGTGTGGCGGTTCATTCTCTCTGCCTACCCTTCGGAAAAGGTCGTCGTGGTTTGTTCTTTCAAATTCAAATGAGTTTATTTCTCTCAAAAGCCGTTTCAAACGTGTTCACTGTTGAAGGCATACGAGTATATTAAATTGAGAACAGGTAAAATACCAGGAACGCATGACTTTGTGGTGTAGATTCATAATTGAATAATCTTTTGAACTCTGTCACATAACACTATTAAAATTCAAAATTAAATTACATTATTTCTAATTCAGAGGTTTCCAAACTTTTTTGTCCCGTAGACCCCTTGCCGAATTCTTCCATTTTGTGTAGACCCCCTGCTTTCCTAATAAATAAAAAATTAGGGATCTATGACATAAAAATGGGAGTCCACGATGATGGATCTCATGTCGGACGGTCAAAACGTTTTAACGACTTTTTTTTCTAGCTCATTCGGCAAAGATCGGCTATTCGATTTTACCAAATTAAGTCAAAAAAAGGTCGCCCAAAATTTTCCCCAATGAGCTAAAAAAGGGTCACCAATGATTTTGACCATCCGACCGGCCTCTGGTGATACCGGTGGGAAGAACAATTAGTCTGCTGAACGCGGTTTCCTCGGAGATCGACGTCTTTCATATTAATGATGGTACGAGTACGTTCAGGAGACATATACTCTTGACTTTAGAAATTATCTTGTCTTCCTAATGTCGAACTATCTCTAATGCGTTCCTGGTACTATGTTGTATTTTTCTAATATTTGACCTGTACTCAATAGATGCTTTAAACATTTTCCTGTTTGTAATGTCTTCGAGTTAATAAACAAATTTGATTTGATTGATTTTCATTTCATAGACCCCCAATTTTTTTTTTTCGCTGACATGGACCCCTTGCATGTTGCCGTCGACCCCTGGGGGTCTATATAGACCACTTTGGGAATCACTGATCTAATTAATAATAATTTGGAGCAAGTAGATGAGTTCGTGTTTTTGGGTAGTATGTTAAAAAAATATGGGCAAGTGGAGAGGGATATTGAAAGAAGGGTTGGGGCAGGCAACAAAGTGAATGGTGCACTTAAAGTTGCCATCGCAAAAAAAAAACCTATCCAAAAAAGCTAAAATGGCAGTGCACAATGGTGTTCTTGTACCGACCCTTATGTTTGTGGAAAAGAAGCATGGAAATGACAAAAGAAAGATGAAAGTAGAATAAATGCAGTAGAAATGAGATCTCTTAGACGAATGTGTGCCTACTCTGTGTATGATAGAGTATCGAATGAAAATATAAGAAAAATAATGCGTTGGGAATGATGGTATTATAAACAAAATAATGAAAGGATCATTAAGATGGTTTAGACAAATGAACAGAATGAATGAAGAAAGAATGGTAAAACAATTATATGTTAACGATGTAAATGGAACTAGAAATAGAGGAAGACCGAGGAAAACGTGGCATGATAAAATAAATCAAATATTAATTGTCGACCACGTGAGGAGTCAGAGTGTGGCAGTCCATTCTTTCTGCCTACCCCTTCGGGGAGACGGCGTGATAGTTAGTTAGTTAGTTAGTTAGTTAGTTAGTTATGTAAATGGAACTAGAAATAGAGGAAGACCGAGAAAAACGTGGCATGATAAAATAAATCAAATATTAATTGTCCCTTCGGAGAGACGGCGTGATGGTTAGTTAGTTAGTTAGTTGAGTTAATCAAATAATTTTACTGAAATCTCTTGATGGAAGTTCATTTTAAATAGTAATTAAATAAAACAAAATGAAAATATTGATACAAAATTTCTTTATTATTATGTATTTAGTGTGCTTCCACTTGTGTTTAACGTCGACCAGTTTCGGCAGCTTGCTGCCATCATCTGGTCTGCGGACACCAGAGAAAGTGGAATTAAATACAAGTGAAAGCACACTAAATATATAATAATAAAGAAATTTTGTATGAAAATTGTTATATTTACATTATTTGAAAAGAACTTCTACCAATAAATTTCAATTAAAAATATTAATTAATTAAATAAAATACTGTTTTATTTTCTTTCACTTTTGAGTTTATTTTTCTCGACATGATTTGAAGGTTTACACCTTCATGAAACAGTGTTTTAATTCATAAAAATATTCGTCAATATGGAATCCTACAGTGTTAACGTCTTAAGCAGAAGAGAAAAGTTTATGATTCATGCATACTGCCGGTGATGACGAATGGGATGGAAACTGTGACCCTCACCAAGAGAAATGTAGAAAGATTGAGAGTCACGCAGCGTTCCATGGAAAGACATATGCTCGGCGTCAATCTCCGAGATAGAATCAGAAATGAGGAGATTAGACGCCGAACAAAGATAACGGACAGCATGGAACGACTAGCGAGACTGAAATGGGCGGGTCATGTGGCGAGACAGAGTGAGGATAGATGGACCCAGAAAATAATAAGGTGGAGACCATGGGAGAATAGGAGAAACGTCGGCAGGCCGCAAAAAAGGTGGGCCGACGACATTGGTGCCGTGGGGGGGAAAATGTGGCTGCGACTGGCAGGAGATAGAGACGAGTGGAAGGGAAGGGAGGAGGCCTTTATCCAGCAGTGGACCGATTAGGGCTGACGAAGAAGAAGAACGTCTTAAACTTATCTAAAATTATATAAAATCTATGCTTTTTTAATGAATGATTCCAATTTTTGTCTTTAATTCGACAGCGATCGGTTTCACCAGGCGACGGCTGGCATTGACAGATTGGTCGGTGGTCAGAGATATGAAGTGCTGTATCGATATATAAACAAAAACGTATTCAGACTATCCAGTGTATTAACATGTTCAGTCTATACATTTTGATGAGAATTTTCAGTTTGTTAAATTTAATTTTCTATAGTTATTAAAAATCAACACTCTTAAAAATTCAATAGATTCCTTAGGTTGAAAATGTCAGAAAAATTCCCTTATGAAAATTTCGTTTAAATTCAGAACAAATTTGTTTTCGTCCCAAATTATTTTGAAAACAAAAGACGCGCGTCATGTTTGCGGTTTTCGTTTGTTTATTTTTTCGAAATTACCTTTTTTTATTACTGTTCTTGGATAACACCCGCTATCGCGAACAATTTCAATTTTCGAAAACGATTATAAACAATGTTATGCCGGTGAAAACTAATTATATATATTTTTTGTAATCTGATATCGAAATGGCGATACATTTATTATAAAAAATCGTATAGATTTTCTTTTTCTTCCTTTCAGACAATTTTACTCCACTACTGAATGTAGGCCTCTTAAAAACTCTTCTAATATTTTCTATTTTGGGTTATCTGTTGCCACTTACGGCCCGTAAGTTGGATAATATCATCCGTTCACCTTTTTGTGGTCTTACTATGCCTCGTCTATATGTAAAAGGTGGGCCACACTGTTTTAAACAAGCTCTCCACATCGGTCTCTCGAAACCAAAATTCGTTTGACCTTCAACAAACTTTGTGGACGGACGCGCGTTTAAACACGCATTCCACGTGTGGAGAGCTTGTTTACAACAGTGTGTGGACGCTACACCAACCGTGGGCTCCACAGCTCTCCACCAAGGTCACCCCTGTGGAGAGTTTGTTTCAAACAGTGTGGCACGGCCTTAAGACTCTTAGACCGAATAAGAAATACTAAAATACGTAGAAGGTCGGGAGTAATGGATGTCGTTGAAAGGGTGGCTTAGCTCAAATGATCATTTGCGGGACATGTTGCCAGATTAGTAGACGATAGATGGACCAGAAAGGTGGTGGAATAGACAAAAGAAACAGAGGGAGACCCCACACACGACGGTCTGATGACATTTGAAAAATTGCTGGTGATTGGATGTGAAAGGCACAAGACAGGAATACGCGCAGAAGTATGGGGGAGGCTTATGTCCAGCAGTGGACGACAACGGCTGTTTAAGTAAGGTAAGTAAGTGTGCCTCTTCTGTTGTTTAATGGCTTCCACTTCAGGATTTTAGGTGACCACCTGAGATCATCCTATCTCTCCCATTGCCAATATAGATATAAAATAATAAAACACGTATTGATGGTTGAGGTAATAGTTTTGCAAAACTCCGTTATTAATTTATAATGGGAAACACGATTGTTTAGTGGTTTTACTTGGATTTAATTTATATAAATTATAGAAGTTGTGACAAATTGTTTCACCTTGCGATGGTTTTCTCAAGCTGACTAAGCAGTTTGAGAATGCCCTCGCAAGGCGAAACAAATTTGTCGCAATTTACAAAAAGTATTTTTTTAAATTTATAAAAGTAACTAACTAACTAACTAACTACTAACTAACCATCACGCCGTCTCCCCGAAGGGGTAGGCAGAAAGAATGGACTGCCACACTTTTCTTTCCTGACATATTTCTCTCGCTTCCTTAACATTTATACATCGTGTCATGCACGCGCGTCGATTTCTATGACTCCTCACATGGCCGACATTCAATATTTGATTTATTTGATCGTGCCACGTTTTCCTCGGTCTTCCTCTATTTCTGGTTCCATTTACATCATTAACATATAATTTTTTTACCATTCTTTCTTCATTCATTCTTTCAATATGTCCAAACCATCTTAATGATCCTTTCATTATTTTGTTCATGACACCATCATTCGCACCGCATTCACTTCTTATATTTTCATTCGGCACTCTATCATACACAGAGTATCCACACATTCTTCTACGAGATCTCATTTCAACTGCATTTATTCTACTTTCATCCTTCTTTTGCCAGTTCCACGCTTCGCTTCCATACATAAGGGTCGGTAGAAGAACACCATTGTGCACTGCCATTCTAGCTTTTTTTGATAGGTTTTTGTTTGCGATGACAACTTTAAGTGCACCATTCACTCTGTTGCCTGCCCCAACCCTTCTTTCAATATCCCTCTCCACTCGCCCATCGCTTGTAAACATACTACCTAAATACACGAACTCAACTACTTGCTCCAAATTTTCACCATTCACGCTAATGTTGCAGACTGTCATGGTTTCTACCTTTTCAAAAATCATTACCTTGGACTTATTAACATTCATCATCAGATCATTTCACATGCATACCTCATACATACAATTCACCAGGACTTGTAGTTCATGCTCGTTGTCTGCAAGAAGGACAGCGTCATCCGCATACAAGAGACAGCTTACTGACACTCCGCTCATTTTGGCACCTACATCCAACCCTTTCAGCTCTTTCATACATTTGTCCATATACAGATTAAATAACCACGGGGACATTACGCAATCCTGTTTGACACCTTTATTGATATCAAACCAGGCTGTAAGATCTCCATTTACTCTGACACTAGCAGTGCTTTCTGTGTATAGCGACTTAATTGCCGTGATCAGTTTTGTACTTATTCAATATTCGGACAATATTTCCCACAACTTTTCTCTATTAACGTATATAAATAAATAAAAAACTTTTTGTATTTAACCGCGGTAAGGTTATTATAATTGATGCTTTTAGTTACTCATAGTAATTATATTGCCCTTATGAAGCTTAAATCCAAGCGAAACAAGCTGGTATCAACTACAATAACCATACAATGGTTAAATACAAAGTGCTTTATCAGAACATTTTATATCTACATATAAGTTTAATATTTTAAACCACAAAGTGAGTCACGTTGCTGTCTCTCTGAAGGGATATGTAGAACGAATGGGTTGCCACACTCTTTATTCTTGACATACTTATTTAGCTTTCTCAACATTCATATATCGTAACATGCATGCACGTCAATTTCTTACGTTTACATCGTTACAACATTTTCTTTCGTATTTTCTTCATTGATTATTTCCATATGTCCAAAACCATAGTTCTACTAAACTAACTAACTAACCTTCACGCCATTTTCTCGAAGGTGTAGGAAGACAGAATGGACCGCTACACTGACAGCTATCCTGACTACTTCTCTTGATTCTTCTGCGTTAATACATCGTGTCATGGACGCACTCGATTTCTCCGACTCCTCGCGTGGCCAACATTTAATATTTGATTTATTTGATCATACTACGTTTATGTCGGCCATGTGAGGAGTCAGAGAAATCGACGCGCGTGCATGACACGATGTATGAATGTTGAGGAAGCGAGAGAAATATGTCAGGAAAGAAAGGTGTGGCAGTCCATTTTTTCTGCCTACCCCTTCGGGGAGACGGCGTGATGGTTAGTTAGTTAGTTAGTTAGTTAGTTACTACGTTTACCTCGATCTTCCTCAATTTTTTGTTTCGCATACATCATGCATGCTTTAATTTTTGTGTCTAAACCAAATTTCTAACTAAATAACTAATAGAGGTAGGCAGAAAGAATGGACCGCCACACTGTTCTTTCCTGGCATACTTCTCTCGTTTCCTTAACGTATTCTATCGATACATCGTGTCATGCACGCACATCGATTTCTCCGACTACTCACGTGGCCGACATTTAATATTCGATTGATTTCGTTTCGTGTTTACTTCGGTCATCCTCTGTTTCCTGTTTCGTTTAGATTGTTGACAAATACTTTTATTGTTTATTTCTCAAAACCATATCTCTAACTAGCAACTAATTAACAAATTGAAAGAATGGACCGCCATACGGTTTCTTTCCTGAGATACTTCAAAAGCTTTTTTAAATCAAATTAAATCAGTTTATTTACTCCAAAGACATTACAATCAAATTACATTACTCAAAAGACATTACAACAGCATAAATGTTTAAGGCATCTATTGAGTACAAGTCAAATATTATTTACATATAACATAATATCAGGAACGCATTAGAGATAGATCGACATTAGGAAGACAAGATGCTTTCTAAAGTCGAGAGTATTTATCCCCTGAACGTACTTTCACTAATATTAGTGAAAGACGTTGATCTCCGAGGAGATCGCGTTCAGCAGACTAATTGCTCTTCTTACCGGTGTCACTAGAGGCAGATTGGTTCTGGCAGCCGGTAAGTAAAACAATATGTGCTCTTGCTGTCGGAGATATCTATCAAGGACAAATACCCGAACACCCTCCAGCACGGCGAATTCTCGAAATATCCCCTGAGTAATCTAAAGAAAGGGGACGCCCCCGCCGAGAGTACCTGGAGGACCTGTTGGTGGACGTGCGCTGCTCATCATATGCAGATTTCAAAAGAGCCGCACAAGACATGGAAGAATGAATAATAGAGGAAAATGCTGCAAACCAATCCCAGGATTGAAACCAGAGAAGAAGAATCTAAAGAAATGGGTAATTAGATGCCCATCTCTTCAAAGCTGTAGAGAATTGGTTCCGAGCATAGCCAAAAAGAAATGCCGTGGGATAGAGCCACAGATAACTACCACACTCCCTCATGTAGAGATACCTCAGCATTTTTTTCTGAACCCTCTCCAGCATAACGGAATATCTCGCCTCGTGAGGACTCCATATCACAGAACCACTTTCGAGTGTGCTCCAAACCAATGCGTTGTATAGGACCCTGAGCACATTGGGATCTCTGAAAACTCTCCCGGTTCGGACGATGAAGCCCAACATCCTCAGTGCAATGTCACAAATCCTCTCGATATGTGGACGAAAAGTCAGCCTACTCTCATAGATGATCCCGAGATCTCTCATCGTGTAAATACATGTGCTAGTTGCTGGCTGTTCATTGTGTATCTATAATACACAGTTTAACATTCGTACATCGTGTACATGCACGCACATCTTATATCTCTGACCCCACACGTGGCCGACATTCAATATTTCCCTATTGTATTAATTGTGAAACTCTAATAACTGTCATAACTGTTCCCTATCTTTATATTCTATTTTCATTCCATTACAATGTAAAAAAACAGTTTTATTTTGTTTGTCTAACTCCTGGCGGGCAATCAAGAAGGACATTAAATGAATTGGTTCGAGTCTTCGCTACGTGCGACAATACTGCCACCTCTCGGAGGAAACTCGACCCTGGGGGTGTTTTCGGTAAAAATACACTCGAGCTTAAATCGAAGAGTATTGTATTTCTAAGACGATATTAAAAGGTTGCCTTATAAATACTTTGAGGCAAATATACCCACTCTTTTAAAATAAGTAACTAACGAACTAACCACCACGCCATTTCCTTGGAAGCATAGGCAGAGAGGATATACAGCTGTCTTGACATACCTCTTTAGCTTCCTCTACATTCATACTAGAATATTTTGGGTTTATTATTATTATTTTGATGACTTATATTTTAAGTGCGCCGTTTTGTAAAATCAATTACTCCAAGAGCGCACTAGGAAATGACTGACTGAACAGTGCAGTCTTTAGATATTTCTAAAATTTTACGTCATTATACTAACATCATCACACTTAATACTGAAAAATACCGCCTCCTTTGTCTGATATTAATGGATAAAGTAGAGGGACGTCGGGGAGTTGGTAGAAGGCAGCTGTCCTGGCTGCGGAACATAAAAGAGTGGACAGGAATTACAAGAGTTCAGAACCTGTTACAAGTGGCGCAGGACAGAGATACCTTTGCTGCAGGGATCGCCAAAGGTAGGGGGACCTGACACGGCACCAAAAGAAGAAGAAAGGAAATAGTTTCAATATTTAAAATGAACTTTTACCACGAAATTTCAAATGCGATGACCTTCGTGGCCGAGTGGTAAGTGCTTTGACTGCCACACCGTAAGTCCCGGGTTTGATTCCCGGCGATGGCAGAATGATTGTCACACTGTCTTTGGTCTGGTGAAGAATTCACGTGACAATAAAACGGCAATAGATTAGCTACCTATCACACGTTACGAGAATCAAAATGATAGCTTTACCCTTTACACCGATTTGGCTAGCGCTGTAATGATGTAAAGAGCGATTTAACAATATAAGAATAAGAATAACAACATTTTTTTATTCCAATTACACTATAAAACTAAAATATGTTCGTTAATCTGCAACACCATCCTTTGCATGGTAGTTTTTTCAATCTATACACTAACGCCCTTTATGAAGATTGTATTTTTTTAAGCATTAAGCAGAAGATCTTTTTAACGCAATGTGAAAGGCTACCGCCATTACCGCGTTGCTAGAAACCGCCTGGAGATGTCACTCCAATCTATATGCTATATTTGGACCAAATAAAGCATATAGATTGGAGTGACATCTCCAGGCGGTTTCTAGCAATGCGCTGATGGAGGTAGCCTTTCACATTGCGTTAAAAAGATCTTCTGCTTAATGCTTAAAATACAATCTTCATAGCGTTAGTGTGTAGATTGAAATAAACTACCATGTAAAGAGTGGTCTTACAGATTAACATATATACAATTTCCAAAAATTTGGCAGACATGGTGGTCATAAGAAAAAATGTGGAATGGGGAATGTTGTATTACATAAAGCGTGCGCTTAACCCAACCAATGACAGGTCATAAGTCCTGTAAACACCTCGATCAACCATATTCTGTTTCCAATTTGCATCTTCGTCTCTATTGAGATACAAATAATTCTAAAATAACTCTCTTCGCCATTACTTAGTAAAATGTCTGATATCATCTTCGGTGATTTCATCTCGGAAATCCTCAAAATTGATTCAACACCATATGTTATTATTGGTCTTACGCCCCCATTTGATTGTAACTTTTTTTTTACTTATTGGAATTTTCTATACGTCATATACGAGTACATTATATAAGCCGTTATTTTTTAAAGCGGAATAAGTCCACTTGCGGATAAAAATTAATTAATAATAATTTTGAAAAAGTAATGACTTCCTCTTTTTATATTTATATTTTTTTTATACAAATACATTCAATGGACCGCGACTTCTTTTATAAATTCTTCTTCTTCTTCTTCACTTTTGGTAGACTCAGGAGTCTATTATTTCAGGCGGGTCCTCTTGAGACGCTGAACCCCAGCTTTCTCTCCACCGTTTCGGGGGTCTTCCTGGTCGGCGTTGTCCGTTTGGCGTTCCATGGAGAGCTATGTGTGGTATCCTATTTGAGCTCATTCTTTCTACATGTTGATGCCAGTATCGCCGTCTTTGACGTCCCCATCTGACCACATCTTCGATCTCGCAATCCTTTTATAAATTAAACAATAAAAATCGTGTAAAATGTAAAGCCAATGTGTATAAAAATGTGGATTAATTTTTTCCGTGTTTTTATTTCGAATAATGTATTATGACTGAAAGTAGAACAAGTTCATCAGGAGTTCAAAAACGTTTATTTTGTTTAACAATTATAAAAATCATTATTGCTTTTTAAAGTTTAACAAAATGAAAGTGGTTAAAAAATCACCTAATTTATTTAATATTTATTCAGGAAAATAAAAATAACTTTGTTTAATCTACTAATTATTAAAAAAAAATATTAAAAAAACAAGACATGTTTCGGAGGATACCTCCATCTTCAGGTGTAAAAACATAATAAAAACTAAACAATGAAAGACTAATATTAAAACGCATTTAAAATTCGATACATTAATTCAAATAAAAAAATTAACCTGGGCTATTTATAAATTATTTTTAATATTATCATCATGTATTTTTTTTATTTTTTATTTTTATTTTTTAAGGAACATAGAAGTTCCCGCCACATACCCGAGGCTGTTATAGGGCGTAGCGGCGCCCTTTTATCAGACTTGCTCGTACACTCCCTGGGCCTGTCCCCGGTCCATCCGGGACTTACATTTAAATACGGCAACAACAAGGGGGTGCCAGACCACATTTAATCTACTCAATCTCACTTTTATGCTCCGCTGTACTTTATTGAATAAATAAATAAGCATAATATATAATACATGAACATTTGAGGAACATTATAACTTTGTCCTTCATGCCAAAAACTGTACTCTACGTTATTATTATTTTTTTTTCCCATCCCGCATTTGTCTCCTCTGCCTCTCCTGTTCTTCCCGCTGTATATTCCCGTGGTGTATATTTTATCTTTTATCATCATGTCATATGTATTATGATGTAAATGGAACCAGAAATAGAGGGAGACCGAGGAAAACGTGGCACGATCAAATAAATCAAATATTGAATGTCGGCCATGTGAGGAGTCAGAGAAATCGATGCATGACACGATGTATGAAATATGTCAGGAAAGAAAAGTATGGCAGTCTAATCTTTCTGCCTACTTCTTCGGGGAGACGGCGTGATGGTTAGTTAGTTAGTTATTATTATGATTTAATATTATTTATTACTTTTAATATGATTTATTATTATTATTTTTTATTACTAACTGTTAAAAAAATTATATACCTATATTAGTACTTATAACAAATAGCGCAAGCAAATTTTTAAATTTGAATTATTGTATCAAATTTTAAATGCGTTTTTATATTAGTCTTTCTTTGTTTAGTTTTTATTATATTTTTACACCTGAAGATGGAGGTATCCTCCGAAACATGTCGTGTAATATGTGTCAATTTTTTTTAAATAATTAGTGGATTCCACAGTGTCAATGCCTTAGCGTTCAATAAGTTCATTTAATATTTGACAATTGTTTAAATTCATTCAAACGCTAATCCTTAAATATCTCGAAACATAAAAAATAGACTTATTCCACAAAAAACGGCTAATATATAAATAACATTCTGATTCTATGTACAACCAAACCGTGAAAAATAAGATTGACGAGTGTTAATTAATGACTCTGCTTATTTGCACAGAAAGAAAGCAGAACGGAGAGCGGCAAGGGTGGATTCCACCCCCCAACACTTAGATATTTGATACATTTCTAATAGCAATTGTTTGCGCAACCCTTATTAATTCGGAGGGTGAAATCATTCACAATTATATATTTTCACATTAGCGAAATCAGCTGTCGAAAATATCGTGAAAAAAGTGATACGAACTAATCAAATACAAATAAAAATTATTTAGAAACGCTGTACGAGTGTAGAGGTTCTATAAAAGTTTACAAGTATGTGAAGGTTTGTCTTCTCTGTCAACCTATTCAAAGAAATTCGACACTAGTCTGTCGATCTTCGACAGCGTCAGCACAGACTCTTTTATCTCCCAGCATACAGAACCAACCTGCCTCTGGTGATGCCGGTGTGGAGAGCAATCAAACTGCTGAACATGATCGCTTCGGAGATCGATGTCTTTCATATTCGTGAAAGTTTGTTCAGAAGACAAATACTCTTGACTTTGGAGAGTATCCTGTATTCCTAATGTTGAACCATCTCTCATGCGTTCCTGGTTTTATATATTTATTATGTTTTACCTGTTCTCAATAGATGCCTTAAACTATAAAAAAATGTTTCTAATGTCTTTTGAGAAAATAAACTGATTTGATTTGATTTGATGCCAGCAAGCCTGGCGAAACCAGTCGCTGTCGAAATAAAGACAAATGTGGAAGTAGTTAAAAAACATCGCATTATTTATTATTAAATAATAATGAAATAAAACGATGTTTTTTAACTATTTCCACTTTTGTCTTTATTTAGACAGCGAGCCTGGCGAAACCGGTCGCTGTCTAAATAAAGACAAAAGTGGAAGTAGTTAAAAAACATCGTTTTATTTAATTATTATTTAAAATGAACTTCCATCAAGAGATTTCAGTAAAATCATTTGATTATCTTATTTATTATTATTTAATTGAACAGTTTTAGGTTTATTTATTCCAATTAAAGAGGTTTTAGTGCTCCAAGGGGGTGGGACCGGAAATTTTCTGCCAATTATTGAGTTTTGCCAATTAACCAGGTTCCAATTATCCAGGTCTACTGTAAAAGCTTTTGTATTTCGCCCTGATAGAAGTTCGCCGCCCGATTTTTCTTGAGCATTGTCATGCTAAAGGTGACTTGCCTCCACTTTCTTGGGCGATGTTGAATATAGCCATTATATGGATTGTTGTTTTATTTCTGGTGTAACGTAGACCACGAAATCGTCACCTTCAGCATTATAACGTTCCAAAAAAGTCTGGCGGGAAACTTCTATCAAGACGGAATACAAAAGCTAACCAACCATCACGCTGTCTCGCCGAAATGATAGGCAGAAAGTATGGACTGCCACACTTTTCTTTCCTGACATATTTCTCTTGCTCCCTCAACATTCAAACATCGTTTCATGCACGCGTGTCGATATCTCTGTCTGATATTCAATATTTGATTTATTTGATCGTGCCATGTTTTCCTCGGTCTTCGGAAGCTGCGAAGCTCCGGAAGGAAGAAGAAAAAAATTTCAGCTTTCAAACGAGTTATTTAAATTAAACATCGGTTTTAAGATTACAGAGAAATCCACATTAAACTAGAAGAAGGTAGAAAATCGGCTAATTACATAAATCATCAAAACGTCGAATTACGTAACCAGGTGGTGGTCTAGGGGATAGAACGCTTGGCTCCTGATCCAGGGGACATGGATTCGAGCCTGCTATTTATAATGAGCTATTTTATTTGATCGTGCCATGTTTTCCTCGGTCTTCGGAAGCTGCGAAGCTCCGGAAGGAAGAAGAAAAAAATTTCAGCTTTCAAACGAGTTATTTAAATTAAACATCGGTTTTAAGATTACAGAGAAATCCACATTAAACTAGAAGAAGGTAGAAAATCGGCTAATTACATAAATCATCAAAACGTCGAATTACGTAACCAGGTGGTGGTCTAGGGGATAGAACGCTTGGCTCCTGATCCAGGGGACATGGATTCGAGCCTGCTATTTATAATGAGCTATTTTATTTGATCGTGCCATGTTTTCCTCGGTCTTCGGAAGCTGCGAAGCTCCGGAAGGAAGAAGAAAAAAATTTCAGCTTTCAAACGAGTTATTTAAATTAAACATCGGTTTTAAGATTACAGAGAAATCCACATTAAACTAGAAGAAGGTAGAAAATCGGCTAATTACATAAATCATCAAAACGTCGAATTACGTAACCGGGTGGTGGTCTAGGGGATAGAACGCTTGGCTCCTGATCCAGGGGACATGGGTTCGAGCCTGGACACGACCAGATTCCTTCTTCATAATAATGAGCTATTTTCTGCTCACATTGAAGATTGTAAAATAAATTCTAATATCATTGATGTAAATCCTTGATATTAGTCTTTTTAAAAAAAAAAGTGTTTTAAACTATCAATATAAAGTATACTTAAATTCGTCATATGGGTGGGTCAGAATATTAATGGATCAAGTCCAAATTTTATAAATTTGGAGTTTAATGTTTCCACAGGTAGATAAAACAGATTTCTATGTTGTGTGTTAATAACAGAATAGTAGCCTTTCAATTTTCTCCGTAAATGACAATACTACTATTGATTAGAGATCAAAATTTGAAACCTTTCAGAATATTAGTGAATCATGGCCAATTTAACAGCTCGTTCATCATCAGAGGTATATTATTTTGACTGTTGATCGCTAAAAATGAGTTCAGGTGAAGACTTTAGTTCGTCCAGTGCATGAGACTTTACAAATTAGTGTTGGGCGTTTATACAGGTGTTTGAAGAAAACAAGTCTAGATTCAGTGACAAATGGAAGTCAGGACCAAGTGACCATGACCAGAGTGAGGAAGGTTTTGAAAACGATGAAGTTATTTACGATTAATGTTGTATTTTAATGTTGCTCTATTTTGATTTTTTTAAATGTATTTCTTTTGCGTAAGGAAAAAATTCATTATAATAGTGAATCATGTCCATTTTATTTTATTTTATTTGTACTTTTAATATTAATAAAGCCTTTGTGTATCTTATTTTTTGTCTATTTATTTAAATTGATTCATGTTCTATCAAAACAAATGGAGTGTTTGCAGTGAAAACATCCCTGGATTTTACAAAAGTCTTTCAACTTTAGGTCTAATTATCTCAGAATCAAGATCGATGGACTTGATCTATTAATATTCTGAACCACCCATACCTCAAAACTGGTTCACTTTTGCATAATGCCTTACATGACATAAATCATCGGAAATAACCTCCCCTACAACCTCCTAGAAGGAATGTATTCAATAACCAATAACCCTGTATATGATAATAAAAAATATATTGTTTACGATAGTTTGAATAAAGAAAACCAGTGGTTCCAAAACATTTCCGACTCGTAAACCCAGTTTAAGACTTCCGAAAGCATTTTTAGCGTCTGATGCGATGTGTACGACACTAAGAAAATATAAAAAAAGGAAAATTACTGGAAAAGTTCGTTGTCAACAACAAAAAAATAAGAAATCAAATTTATTCATTACATAAATTATCATCTGAAGTCGTCAGAAAGCAAAATTTACAAAAGAAAAAACAAAGCAAATTAAATTTAAAAGTTAACCTCATTATTCATATTAACTTATTGCAATCATTGGTATCAATATATTTTTGTTTTGGTCCTTATGCATTCACTCACAAGACGTCCTTTGATAGCAGTGTGATTGTCACATTGTCATTGTTCTGATAAATAATTCAAACAAATGACAATGCATTGGTCTGAATGGAGTGTATAGATATTTGTGAATGAATACTTATACTTGTATACGAAATCCTAGATTTTTACCAAAGGGTGGTTAATTCAAATTTTAATTGTATCTCAATAGAGACGAAGACGCAAACTGGAAACTACATATACATAACTATATATACATAATAACAAAGGTGGAATGGGGAATGTTGTAATTACATAAAGCGTGCGCTTAACCCAACCAATGACAGGTCATAAGTCCTGTAAACACCTTGATCATCCATATTCAGTTTGCGTCTTCGTCTCTATTGAGATACAATTAAAAGGAGTGTATAGAACCTGTTCCAAGTGGCGCAGGATAGAGATGCCTTTGTTTCAGTGATCGCCAACGTTGGGGGAACCTGATATGGCACCGAAAGAAGAAGAAGATTGACTATACGCATTTTCGTAATTTTAAAGAGTGGGTGATGCCTATTGGTGGCGATGAGGTTCGCAAACCCATCACACCGCGTCTCCCGCGGGGCGAAAAGAGTAGGATGGAGTGCCGCATCAGTTAAAATATGACAGTCTATTATTTCTGTCTACCCTTTCGGGGAGACGGCGTGATGGTTAGTTAGTTTTTTAGTTTAAAGAGTTGATAATAATAAAAAAAAACAGCAAACTTCAAAAGTGCAAACAAAACTTAATTCCTTTTTCAAAGCAGGATTGCCGAAAGCAAACAGCAACGTCACTTCACGACGAGTGTGCGAAGACAATAAATAGAATTTTGTTTGTATATTGTATTGTTTATTTATATCTAAATACAGTGTACATTTACCTTGAAAATTGTACACTGAGTGACCATGGAAGAGACAACAGACAGCAGCTACAAATTAACTAAAAATTCAGATATACACAGACACTGGACCAGGAACTGTGACAGATATCACTTACCCAATGCACGAACTAAGACAGGACAATCAAGGATATTGAACAATGGACTGAAACTTTACAATGAACTACCGAAAGACACAAGGAGTCTCAATACAACTCAGTTTAAAGTATACCTGAAACATTACATGGTTAAAAGTAAGATCTAAAAATGTATCCCAATTGTTTTTTTAAATGAAAATAAAAAAATGAAGTGAAAAAGTTTTTTGATATATTTTGAACCTATTTTTATACCATATAACGGACTTTCGGCTTTAACGGACACCCTTCCCCCAAATTAGTCAGTTATATCGAGGTTTAACTGCATTTTATTTGGACTTTGACGTCATTGTTAAAATAACAATAATTGTCACAACATTTTAAATGTATACAAATACTTGTAGACGAGTACTGGATTACCCATTGCGGGTTATCAATTCAAGGATTAATTGCATCTCAATAGAGACGAAGATGCAAATTGGAAACAGAATATGGTGATCGAGGTGTAAACAGGACTTATGACCTGTCATTGGTTGGGTTATTGAAGTGACATCTCCAGGCGTTATCTAGCAATTCGTTAATGGCGGTAGCCTTTCACATTGCGTTAATAAAAAGAGCTTCTGCTCAATGCTTAAATCCTATCTTCATAAATGGCGCTAGTGTGTGGATTGAAACTAACATGTGAATTTTGGTGTTACATATTAACATATATACAACTTCCAAAAAAAAAATTGTCAGACATGGTGGTTCGTAAGAAAGGTGGAATGGGGAATGTTGTATTACGAATGACAGGTCATAGGTCCTGTAAACACCTCGATCACCATATTCTGTTTCCAATTTGCATCTTCGTCTCTATTGAGATACAATTAATCCTTGAACAATAATTGTATACGATTGTTTCACGTTTGATCTTTTCGATACTAAATTGCCCCTTCGATATGGATTAAAGGAATTCCGCTGATCTTATAATTAGAATCTAGTTATCCGGGAATAAGGGTGAACGTATTATTCAATTTACATCACACGTAACCTTGGATCGGCTCGTATTTCAAAAGTTGGATACATGATATCTGATATTGTAAGATACGCATCTGATTGATTTAGAGATATAATCGCTGTAGCTCTGTTAATTCTTTACTCAAATGTGAATAGAATGATCTTATTACTAAATGTTAGGCTGATGGGTGGGTTAGATATTAATTCGCCCTTTGTGTAAAATAACGCGATTTCTGAAATAGATTGGGATCTAGAATCGAATTGCGAATGAGAATAGTTCGATATGACGTGCTACCCGTCTTATTCTACGGTATGGAAACATGAACCTTGACACAAGTCTGATTGCTGGCTATAAACTTCTGGGTTTTGACTTAAGAACTTGCAAACAGTTCCGAAATCCCGAAGCGATGACATTAATTTTTAACGGCATCGTTAGATCAAAATGGCAGTGTGATTGTCACACTGTCTTTGGTCTGATGTAGAATTCTCGTGACAATAAAATGGCGATAGATTATCTACTCATCACATGTCACGAGAATCAATATATCAGCTTAAAAACAAATTGTATACAGTAATTGGGTTCAAGCGACCTGTTATAAACGTAAAAAAAAAAATTAATACGCGAGTGGTGTATGGTCTCCATACCAGCAGAAGTATGTGGAGGTAACTGTCAAATTTTGACAATCGAAGTCATGAAGTTTTGTATACAATAAAAACAAAATAATAACGATTAGTTATTAGAACCCTTAGAATTCTTCTGTCGTTCGCCGCACATTCTTCGTCGGTTCTTTTTGAATAAATTGTTACGTCGAAAGAAGGGTTGGAGCGGGTAACAAAGTGAATGGAGCTTTAAAAATAGTTATTGGAAACAATAATTTATCAATGAAAGCGAAAACGGCCGTTCACAATGGAGTTCTGGTCCCAACCCCAATGTATGGAAGCGAAGCATGGAACTGGCAGAAGAAGGATGAGAGTAGAATAAATGCGGTAGAGATGAGGTCCCTAAGACGTATGTGTGGTAGAACGATATACGACAGAATCTCAAATGCTGATATAAGAAAGGAATGTAGAGCGAAGAAGGTATTATGAACAAAATTATGAAAGGATCGCTGCGTTGGTTCGGACATATGGAACGCATGGATGGAGAAAGAATGGTTAAGAAAGTATACGTTAATGATGTAAATGGGGTACGAAGTCGAGGCAGACCGAGGAAAACATGGCATGACCAAATTAGTCAAATTTGAAAGGTTGGTCATGTTAGAAGTCGGAGGAATCGACGTGCGTGTATGACTCGTTGTATGAATGTGGAGGAAGCTAGAGAGGTTTGCCAGGATAGAGTAGTGTGGCGGTCCATTCTCTCTGCCTACCCCTGCGGGGAAACGGCGTGATGGTTTGTTGTTGTTGTTGTTGTTACTTAAAGTAATATGTATGTTTCTTCTTCTTTTAATATATCTAAATCAAATCACTTTATTTGATCAATAGACATTACACAAGTAATTTTTAAGGCATCTTTTGAGAACAGGTAAAATACTTCTCGTATATTGTATCTACGAGTAGTATACCACCAGAAACGCATGAGAGATGGTTCGATATTAGGAAGACAAGAGAGTATTTGCCTTCTGAACGTATTTTCACTAATATGAAAGTCGTCGATCTCCGAGGAGACCGCGTTCAGCAGATTTATTGCTCTTCCCACCGGCGACACCAGAAGCAGGTTGGTTCTGGCGGCCGGTAGGTAAAACAATCTGTGCTGTCGCTGTCGGAAATATCTATCAGGGACAAAAAGCCGAACACCCTCCAGCACGGCCGAGTTCTCGAAATATCCCCTGAGTAATGTTGGCATCGACTGGCTATAAGCTTCTAGGTTTTGTCTTAAGAACTTGCAAACGGTTCCGAAATCCAGAAGCGATGCGATGTTTGACGGCATCGTTACATCAAAATTAGAATACACGAGTGGTGTATGGTCTCCATACCAGCAGAAGTATGTGGAGGTATTAGAACAAATCTAGAAAAAAATCTGAGATACCTCTACATGCGGATGAATGGGGTATATCCGAGGTTTATGCACCACAATAATCTATTGATTAACATAGAGTACCGCAGTCTCGAATCAAGAAGGAGAGGTACATTGATGATCTTAGGATTTAAAATACTCCGTAACCTCATTGATAGCCCATACCTCTTAGAGTGTTATGGCCTCAATGCACCGGACAGGTATGCTCGCGCTAGAAGACACGATCTGTTGTGCACACCGCATAGCAGGACAAACGTCTTGGCGCAGCATACAATGACCCGGGGTATGGTGCTCTTGAATGAGGTGTCAGTCGATGTGGACATTCTCCAAATGACCTATACGTCCTTTAAGGATCATATAGGTACATACAACAATTATACGTATTATTTTGACTAGGATGTCTGTGTTATTTTTGTAAAATGTATGTATTATATTTAAAATGTATTGGTTTCTAAAGACCTGTTGTATACAATAAAAAAAACTATCACCGAAAAACTGGATACCTTTAAAATATGGATATGGGTTTGTTAATAATTCTTATTAAATTCTAAAACGCAGGTACAACTGTATACTAAACGTAAGACAGCAGTTGAAAAGTTTTGGTGAAAACAGAAAAGTTTATTTTATTATGCAAATGATATTAAACACGGTAACGAAAAACAGAAGATTGACCCTGTCTAAGCATTTGTCTTAGGCAGTGTTCCAACTGTCAAATTTTGACAATCGACAATTGATATCATAAAGTTTTATGTACAATAAAAACAAAATAATAACGATTATTTTTTAGAACCCTTAGACTTCTTCTGTCATTCGCGGCACATTCTTATTGGCTATTTTTTAATAAAATGTCACTTAAAGTAATATGTATATTTCTTCTTCTTTTAATACTCGTAGATCTAAATCAAATCAAATCATATCAGTTTATTTCATCAATAGACATTACAAAATTATTTTTTAAGGCAGCAATTGAGAACAGGTAAAATAATATATTGTGTATAGTATTCTACCAGAAACGCATGAGAGATGGTTCGACATTAGGAAGACAGGATACTCTCCAGAATTAAGAGTATTTGCCTTCTGAACGTACTTTCACTAATATGAAAGACGTCGATCTCCGAGAAGATCGCGTTCAGCAGATTAATTGCTCTTTTTACCGGTGTCACCAGAGGCCGGTTGCTTCTGGAGACCGGTAGGAAAACAATCTATGCTGTCGCTGTCGGAGATATCTATCTGGGACAAATAACCGAACACCCTCTAGCACGGTCGAGTTCTCGAAATATCCCCTGGGTAATCTAAAGAAATGGGTTATGAGATGCCCATCTCTTCGAAAGTGCAGAGAGTTGGTCCCAAGCATTCCCAAAAGAAATGCGGGATAGAGCCACGGATAGCTACCATACTCCCTCATGCACCTCAGAATTTTTTTCTGAGACCTCTTCAGCATAACGGAATATCTCGCCTCGTAAGGACTCCATATCACAGAATCACTTTTGAGTCTACTCCGAACCAATGCGTTGTTAGGTGATCTTCTAGGGGATTTTGTAAGCGGGTGTATATGCGAGTCTATCACTATCCATTCTAGCTACATGGTCCCTCCAGTATCTTCTGCAGCTTACATCTTGTAGGTTGTTCTCTATGTAGTGAGACTTTTTGTTTTGCTGAATGATATAGCGATATTTAGTTTTTGTGATACTTTGTTTTTTGTGATCTTTTGCAATGACAATGTCAGCTTTAAACTAAGACAGATGATGTTAAGGTGTTATGTGTGGTCTGTTCTGTTATATGGGTGTGAGACATGGACATTACAAGTAAATACAATGAACCGGTTAGAGGCATTTGAAATGTGGCTTCACCGAAGAATGTTCAGGATCCCATGGACAGACAGAGTGACGAACACAGAAGTCCTGAATCGTGCAGGAGTAAATAGAGAGCTGCTGACATTGTTCAAAGTCCGCAAGATTTCATATCTGGGTTACGTTCTACGAGGAGAAAAATATCCCCTGCTGCATCTAATTTTGAAGAGAAAAATAGAGGGCCGCAGGGGGGCAGGGAGAAGGCAGATCTCTTGGCTGCGCAATGTGAGGGAACGCACGGGAATCAGAGCTATTTCGGACAGCGCAGGATAGGGAAGAGTTTACCAGAGTGATCGCCAACGTCAGGGGGACCTGACAGGGCACTTTAAGAAGAAGAAGCTACTGTGTTTGCAAGTCATCTTCAGACTCAGCTACTCGTATTAACGCGACATCGTCTGCATAGCAAATTACGTTCACAAGTTTACTCCTATTTTATAACCCAGTTTCCTCTTCTATGATTTCTTCCATTATAAGATTGAACTGAAAGGGGGCTCAAACTATTTCCCTGTATTATACCATTGCGTGCAGTAATTTTCCTGGACAGTTTATTGTTCATTAAATTATTTCATACAAATCAGATAATTACATAATTAATTTATTGTGTCAGCTGTTGACAGCCTATCTGACGATCTCGTAATTGACGACCTTCGTGCAGAATGGCAAGAGCTCTGAGTGTCATATCGAAGATTCCGGGTTCGAGTCCCGGTGAAGGCAGTATTAGCAGTTTGATAATGCCCTACAAAAAATTGAGTAATTCATACAAAAGTATTATACCATAAATAGTGTTTCAACCAAACTTACAAACTAATTAACCATCGTCTCTTCGAAGGGGTAGGCAGAAAAACTGGACTGCCACACTTTTCTTTCCATTACTCTCGCTTCCTCAACATTCATACATTGTTTCATGCATGCTCGTTGTTTGCTCTGACTCCTGACGTGGCCGACATTCAATATTTGATTTATTTGATCGGGTTACGTTTATCTCCGTCTTCCTTTATTTCTAGTTCCATTTACATCGTTAACATATAAATATGTTTTACCATTCTTTCTTCATTCATCCTCCATGTGTCCAAACATCTTAATGATTCTTTTATTATTTTATTCATAACACCATCATTCGCACCGCATTCACTTCTTATATTTTCATTCGACACTATCATACACAGAGTATTCACACATTCGTCTAAGAGATCTCATTTCTACTGCATTTATTATACTTTCATCCTTCTTTTGCCAGTTCCGTGTATCGCTTACATACATAAGGGTCATTGTTAAATAACGTATTTGTACGTATAGATTTTTTATCTTATTTTATTATTTAAAATATAATTCACTTGGAAGCTCATTTTAATATTGAATGAAAAATTGAAAAGCGGAAAGAAATGTTTTTAATTAAAATTAAAACACTGGCGCTAGTGTTGATTGAACTAAAACATGTAAAGTGCTGCGCAGCATTCTAGCATATATATATCTTCTAAACATTTGTCAGACGTGGTGGTCGTAATAAGAGCGGAATGGGGAATGTTGTTAACATAAAGCGATCGCTTAACCAACCAATGACAGGTCATAAGTCCTGTAAGCGCCTCGACCACCATATTCTGTTCCCAGAAAACAATTTACATCTTCGTCTCTATTGAGATACAATTAATCCTTATAAAAACACTGTTTTGATAACTTGAATGTATTAAATGATAAGAAAGTGTCGTTTTGGAATAAAACAATTTTATTGTCATAAGGTCAACCGGGTGGTAGCTTAGTAGACAGAATGTTTGGCTTCTGACCCAACGGAGATGGGTTCAAGCCTCGACATGACCAGACTCCTTTTTCATAATAATGAGTTGTTTTTTTTATATTGTAGATTGTAAAATAAATTCTAATACCAATAATTTTAACTAACTAACTAACTAACCATCACGTCGTCTCCCCGAAGGGATAGGAAGAAAGAATGGACTGCCACACTTTTCTTTCCTGACATATTTCTCTCGATTCCTCAACATTCATACATCGTGTCATGCACGCGCGTCGATTTCTCTGACTTCTCACATGGCCGACATTCAATATTTGATTTATTTGATCGTACAACGTTTTCCTCGGTCTCTCTCTATTTCTGGTTCCATTTACATCGTTAGAATAATTTTTTTTTAACATTCTTTCTTCATTCATTCTTTCCATGTGTCCAAACATCTTAATGATCCTTTCATTATTTTGTTCATAAAACCAATCACTTCTTATATTTTTCATTCGTCACTCTATCATACACAGAGTATCCACACATTCGTCTAAGAGATATCATTTCTACTGCATTTATTCTACTTTCATCCTTCTTTTGCCAGTTCCATGCTTCGCTTCCATACAATAAATTATTTTACCTGTTCTCAATAGATGCTTTAAAAATTTATTTTGTAATATCTGTTGATGAAATAAACTGATTTGATTTGATTCCTTCCTTATAATAATAAGCAATTTTTTTCATATTGGTGATTGTAAATTAATTCAAATACCATTGATTTAAGACTTTGGTGTGCGTCTTTAAAAAAAAATTCAATTGAAATGTCATTTGATAATGCCTTAAAAGTGTAAAACATATCATCTCCACAAACCATAATAAAATTTCTAGAAAACAGACGTTTTTTTTGTATACATTATTTAATAGGGAGTTTTTCATCAGTGTTAAAGAAACAATATATAAAAATTGACATTTTTAGAACCAACGCTACAAAATTCGTTTGGCATAGACACGAACAAGAAGAATATTATCAAAATTCATCATTTTGGAATTATACGGAGGAATTATCAAAAGAAGGTAATCAAAAATTAAATGTATATTTAACATATAGATATAAAATAATAAAACACTTTGCATTTAACCACGGTACGGCTATTATAATTGATGTCAACTAGTTTCACTTGGACCCAAGCTTCATCGGGGCAATATAACAGTTATTATATCACCCTGTTGAAGCTTGGGTCCAAATGAAACTAGTTGGCTTCAATTATAATAAGCATACCGTAGTCAAGGGATCATTCTGGTTTATAACTTAATTTTTTTTTAAACATTTATCGAAAGTATATATATCTAAAAGTATTGTGTTAAAAATACAAAGGGTTTACTTATTTTTTAATAGTTTCACAAAAAAGTGAGTGCTTCTTATGAAAAAAAAATATTGAATATGATAATATTTTAATGATTTTTTTTTAAAGAGATGGAAAAATAGAGAAATATATGGAAAGAAGGATCGGTGCTGGGACCAAAATTAAAGGCGCTCTGAAAGTTATCACTGCAAATAGAAATATTACAACTAAAGCAAAGTTGGCAGTACATAATGGAGTTCAAGTGCCAACCCTTTTGTATAGAAGTGAAGCTTAAAGCTGGCAAAAAAGGATAAAAGTAGGATAAATGCCCTAGAAATGAGATCACTGAGAATAATAAGTGGGAAAACGTTATATGATAGAATACCGAACGACGAAATAAGGAAGAAATGTAAGGCAGATGATTGCATCATAAGTAAAATTAAAAAAAGAATCCCTCAGATGGTTTGGACATATGGAAGGAATGGACGAGAGAAGAACGGTTAAAATGCTGTATACGAGCAGTGTGAGTAGAAAGATAAGTCGTGTAAGACCAAAGGAAAGCATGGCGTGACCAAATTAATCAAATATTGAAAGGCGGCCACATTCGAAGTCGAAATAATCAACGAACGTGTATGTTACGATGTATGAATGTGCCTAACTCTCCGGAGAGACGGCGTGATGGTTAGTTAGTTGGAAACAGGTCGAAGGCACAAAGCTTAGTATATTTTAATTAAATATACATCTTAAAAAATGATTTTTAAAATATATTTTCATTATATGCCGTTATATATATACAATATATCTGTATATTTTCAAAATAATATTTGTTTTAATTTGAACTTAATTAATTGTTAAAATATGAAACACTCTTCATTATAGTAGAGTTATTAATTAATTAATTTTTTTCGCGACAGCTATTTCGTCAACCGATGTTGGCATTATTAAGTGTTAAAATAAATAATACAGTTAAAAATATATTGAATCACCTGATGATGTTAACATTGGTTGACGAAACAGCTGTCGCAAAAAAAAATATGTATAATAATAATCTGAGTGTCGAATGAAAATATAAGAAGTGAATGCGGTGCGAATGATGGCTTCATGAACAAAATAATGAAAGGATCATTAAGATGGTTTGGACATGTGGAAAGAATGAATGAAGAAAGAATGGTAAAAAATTATATGTTAACGATGTAAATGGAACCAGAAATAATGGAAGAACGAGGAAAAGTGGCACGATCAAATAAATCAAATATTGAATTTCGGCCATTTGAGGAGTCAGAGAAATCGACGCGCGTGCATGACACGATGTATGAATGTTGAGACAATTTCGTCAACCGAAGTTGGCATCATTAAGTGTTAAAATAAATAATACAGTTGAAAAAATTATTGTAGCACCTGATGATGTCAACATCTTTGACGAAAAAAATAAACATTTTGATAGCAGAAACAGCGTTTAATATTTTAACAGTTAATAATGTTAAGAAATCATAGTATTTTGGTTAAAACAATGGAATATTATTTAAACTTTGTTACTAACTAACTAACTAACCATCACGCCGTCTCCCCGAAGGGGTAGGCAGAAAGATTGGACTGCCACACTTTTCTTTCCTGACATATTTCTCTCGCTTCCTCAACATTCGTACATCGTGTCATGCACGCGCGTCGATTTCTCTGACTCCTCACATGGCCGACATTCAATATTTGATTTATTTGATCGTGCCACGTTTTCCTCGGTCTTCCTCTATTTCGGGTTCCATTAACATCATTAACATATAATTTTTTTTACCATTCTTTCTTCATTCATTCTTTCCATATGTCCAAACCATCTTAATGATAAACTAACTAAATAACCATCACGCCGTCTCCCCGAAAGGGTAGGCAGTAAGAATGGACAGTCACACTTTTACTGATGTGGCACTTAATGATCCTTTCATTATTTTGTTCATGACACCATCATTCGCACCACATTCACTTCTTTTATTTTCATTCGACACTCTATCATACACAGAGTATCCACGCATTCGTCTAAGAGATCTCATTTGTTGATTAAATTAATATAAAAAGAAAACTTACGGTTCGTTGGATTGAAAGTGGAGAAAATGCGGAAAATTCTTGATCAACTTTGTAGGGGAGTTTTCTTCTTCGAATAAATGTTACGTACAATCTTCACATCAACCGCGCCGGCTCTTCAAGTTGCACTGAAACTTTCTGGTGGACCCCCGGCTTTTATACCCGCAACGGAACCTCGCCGCTACCTGGCGACGGCCGGCGGAAGCTCACGATTCGATTTTCAAATTTAAATTTTCTCGTTTTTCGCATTTGGAACGTTTCTTGGCGTGGGCGGCTTCCATACAAGCGCACCAATAATAATTGATAATTTAAATTACGATCTTTCGTAATGTACACAGGATGTCTTATAAATCATTTAAAAATAATCATCACGCTTTTTTCTACGAGAAATAAGCGAAATAGAGAATTAGACTTATCTGTCATGACATGCTTCTTTACCCTACCTAAAATTATATAAATAAAATTTAATTTTAGGTAGGGTAAATTAGGTAGGTTTAATTTTAGGTTTAATTTGATTTATTTAAATTTCTTTAAATTAATCAGGGGATATTTCGAGAACTCGGCCGTGCTAGAGGGTGTTGGTCTTTTTGTCCCTGATTTCTCCAACAGCGACAGCACAGATTGTTTTACCAACCGGCCGCCAGAACCAATCTGCCTCTGGTGACACCGGTGGGAAGAGCAATTAGTCTGCTGAACGCGGTCTCCTCGGAGATCAACGTCTTTCATATTAGCGAGAGTAACCTTCACATTTATACATCGTAACATGCACGCTCGTCGATTTTTCCGACTTCGAATGTAGCCGCTTTTTTGTATTTGATTAATTTGGTCATGTCATATTTTGATGGTATTCCACGGCTTTTCTTTACTCTCAACTGCTTGTATACAACATTTTAACTATTCTTCTCTCGTCCATTCACTAAACATGTCTAAATAATTTAAGGAATTTTTCTTTAATTTTATTTATGATGCAATCATCTAACCTTTTATTTCTTCCTTATTTCGCCACGCTTTTCTATATTTAATTGATTAGGTCATGACAAGCTTTCATCAATAGAAGATATCGTTCAGTGGAGTAGATCCAGAAGAAGATACTGGAGGGAACATGTAGCCCGAATAGATGGTGACAGACTTGCAGCCGCTTATGAAAACCATGTCATGTCATGCTTTCCTTGGTTTTCCACGGCTTCTCTTTCCACTCACACTGTTTGTAAACAACATTTTAACCATTCTTTTCTCGTCCATTCGTTCCATATGTCCAAATCATTCAGGGATCCTTTTTTATTTCATTTCATTTATTTATTTTAAACATATCTGAAGCATTACAGAATTTTTTTTCCAATACACTAAAGATACAAGTTAAAGATACACAATAATAAGTAATACATAATAGATTAATAAAATTTTACTTATGATGCAATCATCTTCTTCTTATATTTCTTCCTTATTTCGTCGTTCGGAATTCTATCATGAATCGTTTTCCCGCACATTGTTCTCAATGATCTCATTTCTACGGCATTTTCAAGCTTCCAGCTTCAAGCTTCACTTCCATACATAATGGTTGGCAGTAGAACTCCATTATGTACTGCCATCTTTGCTTAATACATTTTAAATAGGCAAAAACTGGATGTCGTCAAACGACCGAGTGCGAAAATATTTTGAATACGAGAGAGAAATACTTCAATAAAAAATTCAATGCGAAAGTAAATCGAAATACGCACAATGCGCATACCCGAGAACGTCTCTGTGACATTAAACAAACCATGAAACATAATGAAGAATTTGGTTTACTTTCGTGGGTATTTGAAACTAGTTTAAAAAATGATGACGAATGAAAACGTCCGTTTTCTAGAAGTTTTACTCTATTTTATGGGAATATCATATTGCGTTTTGAAAAAAAATTAACATAAAATATTTAATATAAATTATCTGCCGTTTGTTGAAAAAATTAACGAAGTCATGCGTTTGCAAACAAAACGCTGTCAAAGTAAATATTAACTTATATAAAACAATTTTTTATATAATCCAATCAAACAATTAACGCTCACAAAGAGACATACTCATTTCATAATTAACTAAAACACAATCAAAGGACACTCGTATAGTGTTATCCCGAGAAGTCCACAAAGCCTGTACGGGTCGTACGCAATTTTGTGAAAATTAACTTTTATTATATTTTTTTAAATTATTTTCACTAGAAATGAAATCTCTTAGACGAATATGTAGGAAAACTGTGTATGATTTAATGTCGAATAAAAATATAAGAAGTGAATGCGGTGCGAATGAAAGTGTTATGAACGAAATAATAAAAGGGAATGGCTTGGAGATATGGAAAGAATGAATAAGATATGGAAAGTATGGAACGAAATAATTTTATTTATTTATTTATTTACTTGAAATAGTACACATGTACCTACACAACTAACTAACTAACTAACTAACCATCACGCCGTCTCCCCGAAAGGGTAGGCAGAAAGAATGGACTGTCACACTTTTACTGATGCGGCACTTCATCCTTCTCTTTTCGCTCCGCGGGAGACGCGGTGTGATGGGTTGCGAACCTCATCGCCACCAATAGGCATCTCTCGCGCACACTTCGATCGTCCAACACCCACAAAATAAATCTAAAACAAATAATATAAAATACAATGATATAAAATAAAATAACAAAATAAAAATAATTTAACGCAAAATGTTATTTTTAGATGGTGCACAAATTGTCTATTTAATTTATCTTCCACGAATCCACCTTTTTAATTTAGCACATAACGTTTTTTTTCGATGTTGCACATGTTGACATGGACGATCCGGACTTTTCTGTTTATTTAATTTATGTTACACGTATCCACCGTTTTTTTAAATTAGCTGTAATTAGGCACTTAACCAGCAAGAACTTTAAAATAATATTGAAGAAATTATTCAAATTGTCATTGGAACAAATGAAAATTTTATTTTTACACCTGTCAAAAGTCTTTATAAAAACGATAAAACTAATATAATTTTAACAGCAAAACAATACAAACGTATTACGTGTCACTATTAACTATTATAAAGTGCGGCAACAGTTAAATTGACCAAAACAATTCACTTATACGCGAAATATTTCCAAATTGACAGGAGCACCACACGAACCAAAGCAAAATTTCAAAATCAGAATATATTATATACCTACATAACACATGTTCTAATAAAATCAATTAAACATTCAATTATAATAATATTTTTTTTTTAATGTATACGTATACTTGTATACGAATACTGGATTTCACCCATTGCGTGTTATCAATTCATGATTTAATTGCTCATAGATGGCGCATTGAAACTGACATGTGAATTCTGGTGTTGGACTTTAACATATATACAACCTCCAAAAAATTGTCAGACATGGTCATAAGAAAGGTGGAATGGGGAATGTTGTAATTACATAAAGCGTGCGCTTAACCCAACCAAAGACAGGTCATAAGTCCTGGTAACAGCTTGATCAAACATATTCAGTTTCCAATTTGCATCTTCGTCTTTATTGAGATATAATTATAAGTTTACAATATAAGGTCACATTGTGTTTACATATTTATTTAATTCTATTCTAAATTTTTTTATGCTCTGCACACTTTCGACATCCTCCGGTATATCTTCATACATTTTAAATGCTTTATACATAAGAGAATTCTGAGATTTTCTTTTCTGAATGGGAGTCTTAGTTTTTCTTTCTTGTTTCATATAATGGTAAAAAAAGTAAATGTTAATTATTCTTCATGCATGGAAGTGAAGCTTAGAGCTGGTAAAAGGAGGATGAAAGCACGATAAACGCCGTAGAAATGAGATCACTAAGAAGAATGTACGGTAAAACGTTGTGTGATAGAATACCGAACGATGAAATAAGAGAGACATGTAAGGCAGAGAAAAATGATCCCTGAGATGGTTTGGATATATGGAAAGAATGGATGAGAGCAGAATGGTTAAAAAGTTGTACACAAGCAGCGTAGGTGGAAAAAGAAGCCGAGGACGACCGAGGAAAACATGACACGACCAAATTAATCAATTACTAAAAGGCGGCCACATTCGAAGTCGGAATAATCGAATGAATGTAGAGGAAGCCCAAGAGGTATGCCAGGACAGGCCATTGTGGCGATCCATTCTCTCTGCCTACCCCTCCGGAGAAATGGCGTGATGGTTAGTTAGTTAGTTAGTTAATTAAAACCATGTTTTTTTACTACTTCCACTTTTGTCTTTATTTCTACAGCGACTGGTGTCGCCAGACTCACTGGCGAGCCTGGCGAAACCGGTCACTATCGAATTTAAGACAAAAGTGGAAGTAGTTAAAAAAAAACATAATTTTATTTAATTATTATTATAAATATTGTCGAATATAGGCTTTACAACGGTGAAACATCCCTTATTTGAATGCACAGTTGAAATCATTAAAGTTAAGTGAATTTTTCTCTTTGCGTTCTTCACTTCACTTCACTTTACATGTTCTGTATGCAAATTGGAGTACGCGGGAAACTTTTAATTGTATAATTGAACCACTCATGGCGAGAGTATCAAGTCTACAAATTAGCGAGAAGTGAAATAAACAGCTTTTGATATTATATGCAACATAAGATATAATGTTAATTAATCGCTTTATGTAACCATGAACTTGCTTATACTATAGTTTTTTTTTTTAATATTTCATAGAGTAGAGGTCTCTCCCAGTCATCAGCTTAACCTGGTCACAGCTTAACCTTTCTAGGGATGCTAGGCTACCAGTCACTTGGGAGAAGATGAGACATTCATTTGGGTGGTAAATTCAAATTTTTAATTGTATCTCAATAGAGACGAAGACGCAAACTGGAAACTGAATATGGATGATCAAGGTGTTTACAGGACTTATGACCTGTCATTGGTTGGGTTAAGCGCACGCTTTATGTAATTACAACATTCCCCATTCCACCATTGTTATTATGATCATGCATGATACATTTTTTTTTTTGGAAGTTGTATATATACTCCAAATCCATACCTATCTTCACGTGTCAGTTCCAGCTAGCCATCTATGTAGATTTGATTGTACTAATTAATCATGGATCATAATAACAATGGTGGAATGGGGAATGTTGTAATTACATAAAGCGTGCGCTTAACCCAACCAATGACAGGTCATAAGTCCTGTAAACACCTTGATCATCCATATTCAGTTTCCAGTTTGCGTCTTCGTCTCTATTGAGATACAATTAAAAATTTGAATTTACCACCCACAGGTGAAAATCCAGGATTCGTATACAGATATAAGTATACATTTCACAAATATTTGTAATTATTCTGGTCAATTCTTTGGCGTTTAAGATAGGAGTGATACTCCAGGCGACTTCTAAAACAGTGCGCTAGGAGGCGGTAGCCTCTTCGCATTGTGTTAATAAAGTAGTTTGCTAAATGCTAAACAATCATTCTCCATAGATGGCGTTAGTGGGTGGATTGTATAGATTAATCTTAAAAAAATAATTAGTACAATCAAATCTACATAGATGGCTAGCTGGAACTGACACGTGAAGATAGGTATGGATTTGGAGTATATATACAACTTCCAAAAAAAAAAAATGTATCATGCATGATCATAATAACAATGGTGGAATGGGGAATGTTGTAATTACATAAAGCGTGCGCTTAACCCAACCAATGACAGGTCATAAGTCCTGTAAACACCTTGATCATCCATATTCAGTTTCCAGTTTGCGTCTTCATCTCTATTGAGATACAATTAAAAATTTGAATTTACCACCCACAGGTGAAAATCCAGGATTCGTATACAGATATAAGTATACATTTCACAAATATTCATTTGGGTGTTCACTTCTTTCGACTGATAGGCGGTTGTATACACAACTCACAAATCCCGAGTGATGTAGGTCTGTTCGTCCCTGACATTCGACAAAGGGGTCATAGATATCTTCCACGATGCAGAATCAACCTGCCAATGGATATATCGGTAGTGTCATCATCATTTTATTATTTTAAAGTTCTTGCTGGTATCGGTTTGTTTAAGTGCCTAATTACAGTTAATTAAAAAAAACGGTGGTCATTGTATTTTATATTATTTGTTTTAGATTTATTTTGTGGATGTTTTACGATTGAAGTGTGCGCGGGAGATGCCTTTTGGTGGCGATGAGGTTCGCAACCCATCACACCGCGTCTCACCGAAAAGAGAAGGATGGAGTGCCGCATCGGTTAACCGTCGCGTTGCCATGTGGTAAATTGAGTTTCCACTGCCAATTTAAAGTTGATTTTCTTAAAACCTATGGACCCTAATATTATAAAAAAAATTGTAATCCTCCATTGAAGTGTTCTCAATATTTCGTAATAAAAAAAAAAGCAAAAATTTACTTCCTTCATCCCAAAAAAAAATATTTTCTAAGACTGCCCTCACCTTCATTCGTGTTAAGGTAGAATTTGTTTTGCTAATATTTACAACTTTATCAAAAGTGACAAATACTTACTCGCTGTTTTGAACGTATTATAAATTATATCTTTGACCTTTTCAATAGGTACGTAATAATACCGACTGGATGAAAACGCAGCACCTAAGTTAATAATATCAGAACTGTGAAAATATTAACACTTTACCAAAAGGGACAAATATTAATACGTACTCGTTGTCTTGAACGTACTATACATTTTGCCTAGGTGCCTTTATCTTCGCCCCGCCGGCCCGGCGCGCAGACAAGTTTCGACCCGACCCGACCCGATGTTTAGTCGCCTGTATGCTGTGACGCATTACATATCAGAAATCGCATGGTTCCAGAAAAAATTAATAATGATATGTTTTTCAAATAATCCATGTATGTTATAGATATCGATCTATTCCTAATGAAATTCCCTACAAGATGACATAAATTAAATTTTGATTCATCTAGTCATATGCTTGATATTTAGATAAAGTTAGCGGTAAACTGAACTTACCACATGGGAGCAAGCGTTTTGTTTTGAACACGGTACGTTAAGGGTTAAAGTGTGACAGTCCATTATTTCTGCCTACCCTTTCGGGGAGACGGCGTGATAGTTAGTTAGTTAAATTAGTTAGTCATCTCGGAGTTTGACGTATTTTGTTATTTTCATTTTTCATTTAATTTATTTTAATAAAAATTACATTACAGAAATATTTCCAGATCGTTTGCAATTACATTATAAGAATTTAAAAGAGAAGCATAAAAACATATAAATAAATAAAAAAGTTTGAGAATTATAAATAATCATAACATTGATATTGCATCCCTGAGGCAACTCACACTATCACGAAATATGTCGACCCTCCGAGGCGACCCGATTAAGCAATAAGATTGCCCTACCCACAGGCATAACCATTGGCAGGTTGGTTCTGCAGCGTGGCAAATAAAACAATCTGTGCTGTCTTCGACGAAGGCAATTATCAGGGACAAATAGACCTACATCACTCAGGACATCCGAGTTCTGTATACGGCCGCCAATCAGCTGAAAGAAGTGAACTCTCAAGTGAATGTTCCTCCTTCTCTCCAATGATTGGTTATAATGTAGCTCACCTCAGGAAAGCACTATCTTTATAATAATATAATAATATGATCAACATTCATACATCGTGCCATACACGCACGTCGATATCTTCGATTCCTCACGTGGTCGACATTCAAATTTTAATTTATTTAATCGTGCCACGTTTTCCTCGGTCTTCATCTATTTCTAGTTCCATTTACAACGTCAACGTATACTTTTTATGCCAATCTTTTTTATTCATTCTTTCCATGTGTCCAAATCGTCTCAATGTTCTCTCATTATTTTGTTCATAACACATTCCATTCGCACATCCACTTCTTATATTTTTATTCGCCATTCTAACATAAACAGTTTTTCCACACATTCGTCTAAGAGAACTGCATTTATTCTAATTTTACTCTTCTTCTGCGAGTTCCGTGTTTTGCTTGCATACATAAGGGTTGGTACAAGAACACCATTGTAGATACAAAATTAAACTTAGTTCCTGTTTATAGGGAGTGGGTTTTAGAACAAGCTAATCAGCGAGTTATTGGATTTATCAGTATGCAAGCGTTCAAGTGGTCATATGAATAACGTTATCATCACAGAGCATTGCCGATGTACAGCTGCAGAGGAAGTTTGCGCATCGTCACCGACGCGTCATCGAATGATAGGATCGAGCACGTGACCTCTTGAAAATGGTTTGAAAACTAACGGAATATATCACCATCACGCTGTTTCCCGCCATTTCACTTCATGATGGATCGCCATACTTCTCTATCCTGAGACACCACTTGAGAATATATTCATACATCGTGAAGTGCACGCTCGTCTATATTCCGACTCCGAGTGAAGCCGTCTTTAAATAAATTATTAGTTTGATAATGCCATATAATTAGGTAGAAACAATTTTGAGAAAGAAGCCGATCGAATAATTCAGTTGGGTTTGGTGGCCTTTGGAAAATTATGTCATTTTCTCACCTCTGAAATACCACAATGCTAAAGACTAAAGTCTTCAACCAGTGCGTCTTGCCAGTCATGGCGTACGGAGCAGAGACGCGGACACTGACAAAATGTCTAGTCTACAGATTCAAGATCGCCAAGAGCCATGCTTGGAATAACCTTGAGGGACAGATTTAGAAACGAATTTATTCGACAACAAACCATGGTGACTGAGGTGGCTCTGAGGATGGGCGGGCTGTAGTGGCGATGGGCTGGCTATATCTGTCGGAGAACCGACGGCCGATGGGGAAAACGGGTTCTGGAGTGGACACCGCGTACAGGATTCCGCAGAGTTGGACGTTTCCCTGCCCGCTGGACATGGATGGACGGGAGCGGCATTGGATATGGGGCGGTGGCGTGTTTTACTGTGCTTTACTTGTATTGCCGTGTTTACTTGAGTGGATATATTTATATTTGCAGTGATAACTTAGAATGCGCCATTTTTTTTCCAGCACTGACCCTTCTTTCGATATCTTTCTCCATTTTTTCATCTGCTGTAAACAAGCTACCCAGATAAAGAAATTTGGTAACTTGCTCCAGTTTCTCACCGTTCGCACTTATGTCCCAAATTGTCATACATTCTTCTTTTTCAAATAGCATCACTTTAGACTCGGACACATTCATTACAAGGTCACTCTTAATACATTCTTCTTCTTCTTCGCGTGCCGTATCAGGTCCCCCTGACGTTGGCAATCACTCCGGCGAAGGCTTCTCTATCTTGCGCAACCCGCTCCCCCACATGTCTCATCCCGGTCCAGTCTCTTATGTTTCACAGCCAAGACGTTTGCCTTCTACCAGGACCACGCTGCCCCTCAATTTTTCCCATCAGTATTAGTTGGAGCAAACTGTATTTATCTCCCCGCAGAATGTGACCCAGATATGAAATCTTACGGACCTTAACGTCCTTTAGCAGTTGTCTACTACAATTGGCTCTCCTCAAAATCTCCAAATTGCTAACGAAATCTGTCCACGGTATGCGAAGCGTTCTCCAGTGCAACCACATCTCGAATGCTTTCAACCGGGGCTGCTACTCCTGGTTAGTGGGGTTTCTAGGGTTGTCTACCCCACCGAAATTCACCGTAATTTGTGCTGTTTCTTGCCCTCTGAGGGTGCGCTGTTTTCCAGTTGGGGGAGGGGGTTGCTCCTCTGTGACGGGCCTCGTTCCTCTCCCTCTCGGCCATTATAATAATTTGTGCAGTGGTTTTATTTATTTATTTAATATTATGAAATGCTTCCTAAACCTCGTCCTTTGTCCTACATGCCAAAAACTGTACTCCACATTTTTTTCCCATCCCGCATTTGTCTCCTCTGCCTCTCTTGTTCTTCCCGCTGTATATTCCTGTGGTGTATCATTCTTTTTATCTTTTCTATATTTTTTCCAAAATGTTCATGTATTATTTATTTTGCTTATTTATTCAATAAAGTACAGCGGAGCATAGAAGTAAGATGGTGTAGATTAAATTTGGTCTGGCACCCCCTTGTTGTTGCCGTCTTTAAATGGGTGGTTCAAAATATTAATGAATCAAGTCCATCGATCCAGATTATGATATAATTAGAAGTAAAGTTGAAAGACTTTTGTAAAATCCAGGGATGTTTTCACTGCAAACACTTAATTTATTGTGATAGTACATGAATCAATTTAAATAAATAGAAAAAAATTAGATACACAAAGGTTTTATTAATATTAAAAGTACAAATAAAAGAAAATAAAATGGACATATTCTGAAATTTTTCAATTAAATGAAACACATTTAAAAAAAATCTAAATAGAGCAACGTTAAAATACATTCCAACACTCCAAATTTATAAAATTTGGACTTGATCCATTAATATTCTGACCCACCCAAATGTAAGTCCCAGATGGACCGGGGACAGGCCCAGGGAGTGTACGAGCGAGGCTGACAAAAGGGCGCCGCTACGCCCTATAACAGCCTCGGGTATTTGGCGGGAACTTCTATGTTCATTTAAAAAAAAAACGGTTCATGGTGTGCACTTTCAGGGTCCAATACTTCGAGCCATAGAGTAATACAGATGTTATTACATGCTTCATATATTATTACATGATCATATTACAAGCTTCATACATTCCTGAAACTAAGACTTGCAGATTTTCCATACTGTCAGCGGTTATCTTGCTTTTGGTAAATATTTGTATATTAACGGAAAACAGATAATCTGATTTTATTTTGAAGTTTTACCAAAGCGTAGATATTTCAAATAGTACAAAATAATCTTCTTAAGAACCAAATTAATGTTTTGTCCATCAATACAAAGTATTGAATGAGCGGCCATTTTATGTAATTCCAAATAAGATTCGATATTCAAAAACAAAGATGTCGCTAAATTGAAACTCTCCCACTTAAAGGGGTTATTTTTTAGAACGAAAAATGTACTTTCTTCTTTTTCTTATGCTTTATTTAGGACAGAACTATCTAACCATCACGGCATCTCCCCGAAGGGGTAGGTAGAAAGAATGGACCGCCACATTGTTCTGGCCTTATATACTTCTCTCACTTCATGTCATACACATATGTATATGTGGATACTCTGTGTATGATAGAGTGTCGAATGAAAATATTAGAAATAAATGCGGTGCGAATCAAATCGAATCAAATCAAATCAGTTTATTTCATCAACAGACTTTACAAAATTTATTTTTTAGGCATCTATTGAGAACAGGTAAAATAATATATTATATATAGTATACTACCAGAAACGCATAAGAGATGGTTCAACATTAGGAAGACAGGATACTCTCCAGAATCAAGAGTATTTGCCTTCTGAACGTACTTTCACTAACATGAAAGACGTCGATCTCCGAGGAGACCGCGTTCAGCAGACTAATTGCTCTTCCCACCGGTGTCACCGGATTCTGTAATTAAACGTCATTATCCTCATACTTAATACTAACATGGAGGCTATTCCACGCCAACGGACCCGTAACGCTGAAAGCACAATCATAGAAACTTGCTATATTTGCTCTGACTGGAATTTTTATGTTGTTTGCACTTGTTTCTACTGATCGGAGTGAACGCTGTCTTTCCATTGGCATGGGTCCGATATATACGCTGGCGCTCTCTGGTGTCGAGCCTTAAACACTGTCAAACACAATTTGTATTTTACTCGCTCCCGGATTTTAAGCCAGTGAAGGTCCTTCAGGAGCGGCGTGATATGACAGTATTTTTGTTGCCCCATAACAAATCGAGTAGCAGCATTGTATACGCTTTGTATTCTGCTTAATTGATTATTTCTTCGATCTTCGATGGCCCTACAGCCCATATCGAGCCTTAGCCTCCAGTATTCTTCGCCTCCAACTCCTCCTGTCCTCCGCTTCGACCCTCCAATCTGACACTCGTATCAAATTCGCCCCATCTCTCCCAACTTCATCGCAGCCTTGGTCGTCCAATTGGTCTCCTACCACCTGGGTGCCACTCCAGCAATGTTTTTGGGATTCGGGATGACGGCATCTTCTGCACGTGACCAGCCCATCTCAGTATATTCAGTCTGACCTGGGTGGAGAGACTGGGAGCTTTGTAAATATGATACAGCTCGTCATTATGCCGCACTCTCCAGCCTTCACCGTCATTCACAGGTATTATTTAGCAATCCAGAAATCCCGCGTATATTCCGTTGCAATAATCTAAACGTGACGCTACAAAAGAATTTACGAAGGTCTTAGCTTTATCAATAGGTAAATATCTCATTATATGTTTTAACTGTCACAGTTGGAAGAAAACAGACTCTGCCATCGCCGGGAATCGAACCCGAGATCTTCGGGGTGGTTATCAAACCTCTTATCACTCGGCCACGAAGGACGTCAATTACTTAAAGGCGGCCACATTGGAATTCGGAAAAAGGACCGACGTGCGTCTTACGGTGTTTGGATATAGAAGAAGAGAGGTATGTCAGAATAGAGCAATGCATTTGACATTTGATGCAATTTAATAGGCGACCCATGCATTTGCCGAGGCCGACACTTAGCCGGCCTCCACGTATATAAGGATGCTGGGGCTGCTGCTCCTGGATATAGGGGTTTCTGCGGTTGTCTACCCCACCGGAATTCACCGTAATTTGTGTTTCTTGCCCTCTGAGGGTGCGCTGTTTTCCAGCTGGGAGGAGGAGGTTGCTCCTCTGTGACGGGCCTCGTTCCTCTCCCTCTTGGCCATTATAATAATTTGTGCAGTGGTTTTATTTATTTATTTAATATTATGAAATGCTTCCTAAACCTCGTCCTTTGTCCTACATGCCAAAAACTGTACTCCACATTTTTTTTCCCATCCCGCTTTTGTCTCATCTGCCTCTCCTGTTCTTCCCGCTGTATATTCCTGTGGTGTATCATTATTTTTATCTTTTATAAATGTTCCTAAAATGTTCATGTATTATATATTATGTTTATTTATTCAATAAAGTACAGAGGAGCATAGAAGTAGGATGGAGTAGATTAAATGTGGTCTGGCACCCCCTTGTTGTTACTGTCTTTAAATGTAAGTCCCGGATGGACCGGGGACAGGCCCAGGGAGTGTACGAGCGAGGCTGATAAAAGGGCGCTGCTACGCCCTATAACAGCCTCGGGTATGTGGCGGGAACTTCTATGTTCCTTTTAAAAAAAAATGGGGCGACCCATCCTATATTTCTATCCCTTCGCGGAAACGACGTAATGATAAGTTACTCAGTTATTATAGTTCTATGGAGTTTTGCACGGCGGCAGATTTAAGTGTGCTTTGACCTAATCTATGGGTTTTATCACTGCTCTGTTTACCGAAAGCCCTTCGAAGCGTATCCCCGTTGAGTGACAGCCGGTTAAATATATTAATATCGAATTTATCTAAATATTTCTACGCACCATAGCTTCACCGTAAACTAATTAGATATCCCTCGATAGCTAACCAGATTCCGAACATACACTGCGAGATTATCCGCATTCATTCCACGCGGAATGAATGCATGCGCTAAAAAAAGTAATCATCATTATCACAACTTATTGAACGATAAGGCATTAACACTGTGAAATCCCATAGTAATGTACTTGGTAAATTTAAAATAGCTTTGTTTAATCCACTATTTATTAAAAAAAAAATTAAAAACACGATATGTTTTGGAGGATACCTCCATCTTCAGGTTTAAAAAAATAATAAAAAATAAACAAAGAAAAACTAATATATATATATATTTTTTTGAATGTATACTTATACTTGTATACGAATACTGGATTTCGGGTTGTCAATTTATGATTTAATTGTAATAAACATAAATCTTCATAGATGGCGTTAGTATGTAGATTATATAGATTAATCTTAAAAGATTAACATATGTAATCAAAATCTTCATAGATGGCGCATTGAAACTGACATGTGAATTCTGCCGTTGTACTTTAGAATATATACAACTTCCAAAAATTTGTCAGACATGACCATAAGAATGGTGGAATGGGGAATGTTGTAATTACATAAAGTGTGCACTTAACCCAACCAATGACAGGTCAGAAGTCCTGTAAACACCTTGATCAACCATATTCAGTTTCCAATTTGCATCTTCGTCTCTATTGAGATACAATTAAATCAAAAACTAAAATTAAAACCTACCACCCCGAAGATTCCGGGTTAGATTCCCGGTGAGAGCAATGTGATTATCACACTGTCTTTGGTCTGGCGTAGGATTCACGTGACAATGGCGATAGATTAGCTACCTATCACATGTTAAAAATAAACTTTTCTTAAAAATAACAACATTGGAGGACTGTTTGCGTTTGCAATCCGATATTGACAGGATTGTTGACTGGAGCAAGCGCAACCAGATTTACTTCAATATATCCAAATGTGTTATAATGTCATTCTCTAGGGCGCACTACAGTACATATCATCGATATTCCATGAGTAATGAGGGCCTCAAACGTGTATCTACTGTCAGAGATCTTGGGATAATTTACGAAAGTCGATTGACATTTCGTGCTCAGATCGAGAAGGTATGTGACGTTTCGTTAAAGATGCTGGGTTTTGTTCTTCCAACTGTTAGGCTTTTCAGAGATACCCGGGTCCTAAGAACTCTGTACAACTCCTTAGTCAGAAGCAGACTCGAGGGAGGTGCTGTGATATGGAGTCCTCATGAGGCTCAGTATTCTCTCATGTTGGAGAGGGTTCAAAATAAATTCTTGAGAGCCCTCTACATGAGAGAGTACGGGGTATATCCTTGGCTCTATCCAACGGCATTTCTCTTGGGTATGCTGGGGTATAACTCCCTCGTACTAAGGAGGGAAGGATTACTAACATCACATTTTTACAAACTGATTCGGGGCTCTATTGAGAACCCCTATGTTCTGGAGCAAATTGCTCTTTTTGTTCCTGATAACTACCTGCGACAGCGCCGACATCCATTGTTCTTTACTCCGTCACGCAGAACCAACCTGCCTTTGGTGATGCCAGTAGGAAGAGCAATTCGGACGCTGAATCTAATCATCTCGGATTTGGACATTTTCAGTGTCAGTGAGGCAGTATTCATAAAAAAAATATTGCAAACTCTGGAAAGAGTACTGCCTCACTGACGTCGACATATTTGGATTCCTTCTGATATGTATGATTTTTTTGGTCTCATGTTGTTTTGTTTTTTTATCTTTATAATACCGTTTTGTGTCCAAATGAGTCGCCTAAATGTTTTATCGTTTGTTATGTCTCATTTATAAATGTATAAATAAATAAATAAATAAATAAATAAATGTCACGAGAATCACTATGATAGCTATAATATCCTTTACGTCGATTTGGCTCATGCTGTCATGATGTAAAGAGCGATTCTACAATAATAATAATAATAATTATAATAACTAAATATGCATTATAAATATTTTTTATATTCTTTATTAACAGTGAACTTCTACTTTAACTTGTATCCGTACTTTAACTTGGACTTGGACTTGGATCTTCTGGCTTACAGAGGTTCAGCTCATGTGGCTATTCCTCTTACGTCTGATGGGAACATTGTTGGAAGGTGATTTGGTGGGTTGTTGGTTTATTCGGGGGCATGATTTGTGTGGCCCGGAGTGTTCCTCTGAAGGAGAATCGATTTTGGGCGCTTGTGGCGGCTGGAAGTGTTTGGGTCGTAATTTGAGAGGTCTTTTATTGTGGGGTTGGGATGTGAAGGGAGTCCTTTGTAAAAACGTTCGGCAAGTTTAAGAATGAATTCATCTATCATCGGGATTCCCGATTCTAGGTGCAGTTGTGTAATCCTGGTCCATGAAGGCGCACCAAGCAATAAAAGGATAGCCTTATTTTGCAGGATTTAGAGTTTTTGTATGTGACTCGAAGCTGCATAGCCTCAGATTGGGGCTGCGTAAGTGAAAATCGGCCTTATAACCGTTTTGTATATCAGAAGTTTATTGTCGATGCTTAGTTTACTGTTTCTAGCTAACATTAGGTAGAGGGCTGAGATTGCTCTTGACGCGGCTTTGACTTTATTTGTAATGTGTGGCCTCCATGTCAGCTTAGAATCCAAGGTAACCCCAAGGTATTTGATTGTTTTGGTCCGAGGAACGTCTTGGCCGAACATTTTTATGTTGGAAATGTTTGGAGGAATGTGTCTTTTACTGAAAAGGTACTTTAATATATCATATATTTAATAATATATTATATTATCAACATATAATATTTCGCAATATATTTATTATTTCGAGAAAGCTCTAATTCTTCTTGCTTGTTGTTGACCTATGTGGTCGGTTCTCCAGAGTGTTGCTCCTCCTGTGAGGTAGGCTCCCAGCTGTCCTTCCATCTTTTAGGAGGTCTTCCACGAGGACGAGTCCCATGAGGCTGATTATGCCACGCAATATAGGGGAGTCTGGTGGTGTCCATTCTTTGAACATGCCTGTACCAGTCCCTTTTTCGCTGTCTGCTCCATCTTATAATATCCTCAACCTCACATATCTCTCTTATTCTGGTGTTCCTCATGCGATCTCTCAGCGTCTTGCCTGCTATCGTTTTCAGTGTCTTCATCTCGGAAGTCCTCAAAACTTGTTTGGTTCTTACTGTGTCTGCCCTTGCTTTGCTTGCTTATTTGCTGCGAGAAAGCTCAATACTTGGAAATCTACCACGAACGTCATTGAAAAACTTCAGGTATCTCCCCTTAATATTAAAGAATTTTTGACCCCAAACAGTGTCAAATGCCGTTCGCTCAGATTGCACTTGACTGATCCTCTGTGGATGGAAAGAGGAAGCGAGGCAAACCTAGGGCCACCTGGAGAAGAACCCTGCAGGACAAGGTTAGGGCCGCAGGACTCTCATGTGATGGTGTTAGGCTGCTGGCATGCAATTGAGTTGGGTAGAGGAGAATCCTTGAGGCCCTATATACCAGTGCTCCGCAACCTTTTCTCACCTACGGCACGCCTAAGTTCTTCCTAGAATTCCGCGGCAAACCTAAAGCTAAAATTCGGTCTGGGCGTGTGCGTTAATCAACTCAGCAGAGATGTTGGTGACTTTTTTTTCAGCTTATTCGGGAAAATCGAATGTTCGATTTTTCACGAATGGCCTAAAAAAGGTCGCCAACAAAAAATATCGCGTCTGATTTTCACTAAAAAGCTGAATGAGCTGGAAAAAAAACAAAAATAAAAAAAAGGTCACCAATGTCTCCTGGGCTGATTTACGAAAGAGTCGCAATTCACGACTTCCGACTATTACTAAATATTTTTTTCAATATGTATTTGACCGCGGCACACCTGCATCCGGCTCACGGCACACCGGTTGCGGAGCACTGCTTTATACCATGGACAGGACAGGACAAGAAGAAAAAGAAGTTTAGACACAAGTAAAAATACATTTAATAAGAGTTAAAATGTATTGTCTTAATACAGAGCCCATCTTTATTATTGACATAAGCAAGATCAAAATAATGACGAATCTGATCCTCGGTGATGCTGTAGAGATTGACAATCAGCTAATAGAAGAAGTCAAAGAATACAAGTATCTCGCCCACAAGATCTTACTTTCCAGAGATAATCAGACTGCTGAGCTTCAGAGGAGAATCGGTCTTAGGTGGGTGGCTAAGGACAATCTGAAGAAGTCGACCGTAACATTTCCCAAAATCTAGAACGCGAAATGTTTGATCAATGCGTACTTTTAGTACTGACATGTGGAGCAGAAACGTTTATCCTCACCAAGTCGACCTTAAAGGAGACTCCGTGTAGCACAATGGAAACACGAAAGAGCCATGCTACATGTGAAACAGGATAAGTAATACTGAATATACTAAGAAGGTCTGGAGAAACGGATGTCGTCGAAAGGGTAGCCAAGCTCAAATGGTCATTTGCGGGACATGTTGGATTGCCAGATGGGTAGACGGTAGATGGACCAGAAGGGTGGTGGAGTGGAGACCCCGCGAAGACAAAAGAAACAGAGGGACCCCCCACACGATGGTCCGATGACACTCAATGAATTGCTGGTGATTGGATGCGAAAGGCACAAGACAGGTTATGGGGAGAAGTATGGGGGAGGCCTATGTCCAGCAGTGGACGACAAAGTAAGTGAAATGTATTTAGCACCAATATTAAGTTAATTATTAAACCTTATTAAGTTAAATCAGTGGAGTAGATCCAGAAGAAGATACTGGAGGGACCATGTAGCCCGAATGGATGGTGACAGACTCGCATATACAGCCGCTTATGAAATCCCCTCCGGACACCGCCCACCTGAAAGACCGCCTAAGATATGATTTCTGTGTCACAGATCGTCAGATCTATTAAAAGAAGAAGAATAAGCAGAAGATTAAGTTAATTTTATATATATAAAAAAAAACATTTCAGTGAACTGATGGAACCTCTCGGCCGTAAGCACATGGTACTTCATTGCAAGAGCAATCATCGTCAGTTTCATCAACTATTTCAATTCGGGAGGTTTGCCCGAAAACATTCGGATTGAAAGGATGATTTTGTGCGAGAGGCCTGCTATTGTAGTCTGACAGGATGTAATCCTTTTGCTGGAAAACATTAGTACTTGGTCTCGTAGCAGAGAAGGATGAAACGGAACCGGAATTGTAATCCGTTAAAACATAAGGAACCCTGCTGCTTTGGATGTGTACGCTTGATAGAGACGGCGCATGTGGTATTGAGCTTGAAGACAGCACGTTCGGTCCTGATGGAACCATACTTGAGCTTGATGATGTCATACTTGGCCCAAATGACATCACGCTCGGCCCCAACGGCACCATACTGGAGCTCGATGACATCATACTCGGCCCCAATGGCACCATACTGGAGCTTGATGACGTCATACTCGACCCAAATGACGTCACGCTCGGTCTTAATGGCACCATGCTTGAGCCTTGAGATATCATCGTGGGCCCTAAAGGTACCATGCTTGTTCCAGACATGTGAATACCAGATGTTGTTTGGGTATGTGAATTCATTGGTGTCATCGCGTTCATGCTTGGTCCTGGCATAATCAGACCAGGCAATGGTCTGGCAACGTGGGACCTCGGTTCAGAATAGTCTACCAATACATAATTATGGTGCTGAGGACGACTAACTTTATCAGTTACAACGTAACTATTTGTTCCCGGTACGTTTGGTCTAATCATGTTTTGGGTCGAACTGGATGCATGGGTCATGGTGTTTTGGGCAGGGAACATGACATGGTTTGGTGGAAGCCTATTGCCGCTGAAAGGACTGTCTGTTAGGATAAACGTCCCATGAGTTCCGGTATTGACGTTTGGCCTAGCCATGTTCAATGCTGGTCCAGCCGTGAGGACATTTTGTGGCCCGTTATTATGGACTGTCTGGCTGCTATCCAACGCAAGGAAGTTGCTTGTCCCGTGGGAGCTTCTGTAATCTTGAATTGGAATATTAGTGTTCATATTGTGAGCCATCATGTTGGTTTGCATGCCGATGTTTGGTCTGGCGAAGCTTGGATGGTAGTTGCTGGATCCCGATAGCTGGCCAATTGGTTTTATGATATTGCTAGTCATCATGTTTGTGTTGCTTCCTATATGGCCCGGATTCACTGTCATTACGTTGTAACTGGGGTTCATTGACATTGGATTTGACTGCTGAAAACTGCTACTTGTTGAAAAATAATTGCTTTGCATTGGTATACTCTGTGCGGCACTGCGTCCATTTCGGAACATTGAAACGTGATAAAAGATAGGCGCCTTTGCTTGAGGGGTCCTCATGGGAAGATTGGTTATGTGATTGTCTTCAACTTGTGGTAGTTCCTGAATCATCTCGGAGTCATGACTTGTTTCCTGGGTTTCTCCTGTATTGGACTCAGTGTCTTCGGATTTGTTTTCGTTATCTGTTGGTTCCTCGACGGGGTTATCGACGTCTGGGTCGGTTTCCGTTTCAGAGTATTCGTCGGTAGCTGTTTCGCTGTCTGACTCGGTCACGGGTGCTTCTTCTGCTTCTTCTTCGTCTTCATCTCTGTTTCCGTTTTGATCATTATCAGTATATTCCTCTCCGTCCGTGTCTTCATTTTTGTCTTCATTGCTGTCAAAATCTGAAATGACAATGTTAATTTATTTTAAACTATTTTTAGTTTCTTCAACAATGAAGTAAATTCAATGTTTTATTAGCATACTTTAATTAGTTTTTACACCACTTAATTTTTTTGTACATCAGCAACACTATCATCTAGTCCACGTGTGATTTTTATGATCCCGCAAACCCTGGGTGTGGCATATTGAACGTACTTGTATGTTGATGTGCCACAGCCAACAGAGAGTGGGCGAATGGCGATTTTCGGTGCCACAAAACAGGTTACTGCTAGCTAAGGGAAGTAACACCCCTACAGAAAAACCCTGGTCTTCCTAGTAAGGGGGTTGGGCGTTAGGCCAACAACCTAACCTCGTAAAACAACCAAGGTTACGAACACTTTAAGAAATTCGTTTCTTGGAGGAGGCTGAGACCCACCAAGGGTTGTAGCACCAGAGTAAAAAAAATAAATGTTGTTATAACCAACCGGTTCCGCTCTTGCAGGAGCTTCGTCAGGGTTACGAAAGACACTAACAGTGTCTTTTGTAACACTAACAAAGCTCCGGAGGGTGCGAAACCGGTTGGTTTTAACAAAAAATAAAGTAGTGTAAAAACTTATAAAACTGTGTTTATATAATATTTGATAATGCCACACCACAAATAAAGTTCATCATTCGAAAGTATCCATATTAAATAATTAATGCTGTTTTCTAGAAGTTTTATTATATTTACGGGAATGACGTATTTCGTCTTGCTAAGACATTATCAATTCGTTCTTATTTTAAATATGAAATCTGTAAATAGTGCAGTCTTTCTGCCTTCCCCTTCGGTAAGACGGCGTGATAGTTAGTTAGTTAAATATAATAAAAAATATACTTTAAAAATTTGTATTTAAATCACTTTATTCTTTACAGCAACCAACCGGTGTCGCTTCGTCAGGGCTACAAAAGACACACTGTCTTTTGTAAAGAATAAAGTGGTTCAAATACAAATTTTAAATTATTGATGGTTGAGGTATTAATTTTGTAAAACTCCATTTTTAATTTATAATAGTAAACACGATTGTTTAGTCATTTTACTTGGATTGAATTTACATAAATTAAATAAATTGTGATAAATTTTTTTCGCCTTGCGAGAGCATTTTCAAACTGAAATAGGTTAAAACTGAAACAATAGTATCTCAATAGAGACGAAGATGTAAATTTTTTTGGAAACAGAATATGGTAGTCGAGGCGTTTACAGGACTTATGACCTGGCATTGGTTGGGTTAAGCGATCACTTTATAAATAATAATTAAATAAAAAGATATTTTTTAACTACTCTCACTTCACAGACAAAAGTGGAAGTATAATAGTTAAAAAACATCGTTTTATTTAATTATTATTTAAAATGAACTTTCATCAAGAGATTTCAGTAAAATCAATTGATCACTTTATGTTAACAACATTCCCCATTGCTCGCTTCTTACTACACCACGTCTGACAAAATTTTAGAACTTGTATATATGTTACTTTTTTTTTAAAAACTTCACTGTTTGTAGGTCAATCTACACTAGCGCCATCTATTAAGATAATTTGTAAGCATTTGTCTACAAGTATTTGTATTATTATTTTTTTTTTTAATGTATGAAACAATCGTGTTTACTATTAAAAAAATTATAAATTTTAAAAGTGTATTATTATTATATTTAATAATATCTCACCACAAATTAGTGCTTAATAAGAAAGTATAATATTTAAATTCATTTTTATTGAAAGTACGATTAACATACAATTGCGCTTTGATCTGACTATATCATCCCCCAGTGGACCAGCTATGGTATAGGTCACCAGAAACACCAGACAGCAGAAGAACTGGAAAGAAAATAGTGCATTGTAAGTGAATGATGAAGTAAGACTCTCAGACCGGATAAGAAATACTGAAATACGTAGAAGGTCAGGAGTAACCGATGTTGTAGAAAGGGTAGCGAAGCTTAAATGGTCCTCTACATGAGAGAATACGGGGTATATCCTTGGCTCTATCCAACGGCATTTCTCTTGGGTATGCTGGGGTATAACTCCCTCGAACTGAGGAGGGAAGGATTACTGTCCACACATTTTTTCAAACTGATTCGGGGCTCTATTGAGAACCCTTATCATCATCATCCTAAGCTCGACAGCCCTGGGTGGGCCTTGGCTGAATCCAGGAGCTTCCTCCATTCTTGTCTGTTTGATGCCCTTATTCTCCAATTTCTCACTTGCAACACCGATGCATCCGTGTTGACACTGTCCATCCATCGCATTTTGGGCCTTCCTGGTCTTCTACGTCCCTGTGGTACTGAGAGCGTGAGGCGTTTTGTAGGGTTGTCGTCGTCCATTCTGATTATGTGACCAGCCCACCTCAAGCGCCCTACTTTGATGGATCTGATCACATCGGGCTCTTTGTAGATATCATATAGCTCTCGGTTATATCGACGACGCCAACCATTGTGGTCTCTCACTGGGCCATATATTGTCCTAAGAACCCTTCTTTCAAATGCTGCGATGGACCTTTCAGTGTGTTTTGTCATCACCCAGGTTTCAGAAGCATATGTGAGGATTGGTTTGATCAGGGTCTTGTACAATAGTGTTTTTGTGGTTCTTCGCAGTAATTTGGATCTTAACTGTTTTTGGAGAGCGTAGTAACATCGGTTTGCTGCCATTATCTTTCTGTCAATTTCTTCTCGGGTGTTATTATCACTGATAACTGTTGAGCCTAAGTATGTAAATGAATTAATTATTTCAAAGTTGTAATTTGCAGCTGAGAAAACCTGGGGGTATGGATATGTGGTATTAGAAGCAATCATCAATTTTGTTTTATCTTCATTTATGACAAGTCCCATTATTTTTGCTTTTTCCTCCAATGCTACAAACGCTTCACGGGTAGCTTCAAGTGACCGTCCCACAATATCTACAACCGACATCAATTGAAGACTACAGGGGAAAAACAAGGAATGTCAGTTAAAATTCAAAATAAATGTAATAATGCCATCTAGCGGCATTTGTACGTATCTATCCACAGTAAAAATTAAATATTCAAAAATCATGTGTGTCATCGACTATGGCCAGATAATCGATTACAAATTGCTAAGAAATATATAGACTTTGATTAGCTTTATTCTCAATTTATTCAAATTAACATTCTACTGACATTCCTTGTTTTTCTCCTGTAGTCTTCAATTGTTCTTTGCTCCGTCACGCAGAACCAACCTGCCTTTGTTGATGCCAGTAGGAAGAGCTATTCGGACGTTTAATCTAATCATCTCGGATTTGGACATTTTCAGTGTCAGTGAGGCAGTATTCATAAAAAAAATATTGCAAATTCTGGAAAGAGTACTGCCTCACTGACGTCGACATATTTGGATTCCTTCTGATATGTAGGATTTTTTAGTCTCATGTTGTTTTGTTTTATTTTATCTTTGTAATACCGTTTTGTGTCCAAATGAGTCGCCTAAATGTTTTATCGTTTGTAATGTCTCAATGTGTATAATGTATAAATAAATAAAAATAAATAAATTTCCGGGACATGTTGCCAGATTGGTAGACGATAGAAGGACCAGAAGGGAAGTGGAGTGAAGATCTCGCAAAGCATGGAACTGGCAGAAGAAGGGTGAGAGCAGAATAAATGCGGTAGAGATGAGGTTCCTAAGACGTATGTGTAGTAGAACGATATACACTATAAATGCTGACATAAGAAAGGAATGTAGAGCGGAAGAAGGTATTATGAACAAAATTATGAAAGGATCGCTGCGTTGGTTCGGACATATGGAGCGCATGGATGGAGAAATAATGGTTAAGAAAGTATACGGTAATGATGTAAATGGAGTACAGAGTCAAGGCAGACCGTGGAAAACATGGCATGACCAAATTTATCAAATTTTAAAGGTTGGTCATGTTAGTTCAAAGAAGTGTTGTGAAGAGACTGAAATGAGAGAATTCGAAACAAAATCTGGCATATGATTCCAAAAATCAAAGTCATATTGAGAATATATAAAAAAAGTATGTAGACGCCTGTTTTCTAGACGTTTTATTATAATTTATGAAAATGACATGTTTCTCCTTTCATTTGATAATGCTTAATATCTCTATTTACATTTTTTATCAGTGTGAATGGAACTAAGAATAGCCAAAGACCGAGGAAAACGTGGCACGATCAAATGTCGATGTTTGAATGTCAAGGAAGTATGCTAGGAAAGCAAATTGTGACGGTCCATTCTTTCTGCCTACCCCTACGGGGAGACGGCGTGAGGCTTAGTTAGTTAGTTTTACACCATTGCTCAAGAAACAAAAAATAATAATTATTAAATATTTTTAAATGTGAAAATATGTATGTTTTTATCTATATTTTATTGTTAATCAAGTATTAATTTGAATTATAATTCATTATATATTATATAATATTTATTTATTTAAAAAAAAACTTACCAGTAATTTCATTGTACGAGAACCAACAAGACCAGTGTTACAGAAAACAGAAAATACACTTCCACAAATGATTATTTTTAATTAGAACGAATACGTCTTTATCAGCTATTAGTTGGTTATATAACAAAAAATATAACATTTTGCAAAATAAAATACATTGAAGTTATTTTTACATATGTTACCCAAATAGGGTTGTCTCTACATATTTAAAAAATAATTCAAAATACAAAATTAAAAATATATACTTTATTTTGTTATTTAAAAAATAATAATAAATCAAAAATTTTTTTTTTTTGATTTTAGAGTTAGTTTGTAGATTTTCGATTTTTACAAAAATTAAAAATGCTCACAGAATTAAAAAAAAAAACACATTTATATTTTAAATAAAATTACATAGGTATACATCAGTAACAATTATCAAAAACCAATAAAATCAGTACTTTGTTTTTCCTCCTTTTTTAAATAACTGTTTCAATACGTATAGGCACGGATTTCACCAAATTATGTATGTAGTCTTAGGAAAATGTAATCACACTTTTTCGATGCTGTTTGTAAGATTTTCCCTTGACGGAGGCTTCAGTTTATTCATTTCAATTGCTATTTTATGCCACAAGTTCTCGATAGGGTTTAGGTCAGGGCTATTTCCGGGCCAATCCAGTGTTGGAATCCTATGATTTTTCATATATTCTTTGACCTAAAAATTATTTTAACAGTGTTATATTTTTTGAATATTGTTTTGTGAACATTATAAATCACAGTGTCAGAAAAAAAATACCTGCAGTTTTTGCTCGGTGGCACAGTGTAGAGTCATCTTGGAAAATGCACTCAGAAATATAAAAAAAAATGTACTTTACAATTCAATAAAAAAAACAATCGGAAGACTAAAAACTGTGTTTTCTATTTAATTCAAATCTTGCGTAAATTCTAGGACACCCTATACAAAGCAAATAAAAAAGGGTGGTGGTCTAGGGGATAGAACGCTTGGCTTCTGATCAAGGAGACTTGAGTTCGAGCCTGGACACGACCAGATTCCTTCTTCATAATAATGAGCTATTTTCTGCTCACATTGACGATTGTAAAAATAAATTCTAATATCATTGATTTAAATCTTTGGTGCTAGTCTTTTTTAAGAAAAAAGAAAAAAAAAGAAAAACAGAAATAAAGCATCTACAACACAAAGTGTTGCGGATATAAAATAGATTTTCCATCATTGTTCAAGAAACAATAAATAAAAATATTTTCGTTGTTTACGACAATCCTGATTCATAAACGAATTAATATTTTATGTGTTTTACAGATAAGCCGATAAAACTTCTCAGAAAATTAAAAAACGTCCGAGCAATATCTCTGTACAGTTCAAAAGGTTGTGTAAAATATAGATTGTTTATCACACCATTCGTCTACAGGGTTACAGATAGCAGCCAACGCGGAAACACTTGTGTGTGGTTCCATCCCTATATTCATTTATCCGCAAATTGGACACGTATTCTTCCTCTGCTTTATTTAGGACGTGTCATATTATTTCTCGGAGCCCGTTCCTGGGATTTAGATGTCCAAATTGTATAGTTAAAAGTCTTCTTCTCCTTATAGACCTTTGGTCTGTTCCTGAAATTAGGATGGCCTCTCTTGGGAGGTTGACTCCCAACTATCTCTCGATCTCTTCGGCGGTCTACCGAGGGGACGGAAGCCGGCAGGAATCTGATGCGCCACAGCGTGTGGGATTCTGGTGGGATCCATCCTCTGCACGTGCGCATTCCAGTATCTTCTGCGTTGTCTGCCCCATCTCACGACTTCTCCACCTTGCAGATCTCGCGGATGGCCGTGTTCCTCACTCCATCTCGAAGAGTCTTTCCTGCTATCATCCTCAGCGTCCGCATCTCTGCCACCTGCACTTTAGCTTTCGTTCTTGTGGTATCCGCTCTGGTCTCAATGCTATATGTCAGTATAGGCCTTACGCAGGTTTTATATATTCTGACCTTACTGTCAGTTCTCATATACTTGTTTTTTCCATATTATATCCTTGAGACAACCTGATACCACCGAAGCCTTGTTGACTTGTCCTATTGTTTCAATGACAAGATAATAGTTAAAGGTGAATTTGTAAAAAAAAACAATGGAAAGCAGAAGGTCTACACAAAATAGAAGAAATCGGCCAGGGTCTACGGGACCAAAATTTTTGGAAACCACTGCTATAGACCTATGTGGACTATTCACTAGAGGGTTGCTCCTGCTTTGAGGTGGATTCCCAGCTGTTCTTCCATCTTTAAGGAGGTCGTCCACGAGGACGAGTCCCATGAGGCTGATTATATGGTGCAATATAGGGGAGTCTTGTGGTGTCCATTCTTTGGACATGATCGTACCAGTCCCTTCTTTGCTGTCTACTCCATCTAATAACATCGTTATTTATTAATTTAATTTCTATCAAATTCTAGCGACAGCTGTTTCAGTTCAATTCAATTCAATTTTTTTCTCTTTCTTTTTCTGTTTCTGTCTCTGTTAAGATACAATTAATCCTTTAAAATGATAACCCGCAATGGGTAAAATCCAGTATTCGTCTACAAGTATTTGTATACATTCAAAATGTTCAATTTGTTTATTTTTTTAATACATAATCATCACAGTATATAACCAAAGCGCTTATGACTGTAAAAAAAATTAACACAATATAAAATTGTGAAATTAAAAAAATTCAATATAAACAATAGACAAAAACACAAGATAATAAAAAATTAAGAACAATTTAGTAAAAAGTAACAATAAGAAGAACAAGAGAAGCAAACATCAATTTTATACATTATATAAGAGAGAGATGTTTTTTGAGGGTAGACTCACTATCGTGGAAGATGTCCACATCCGAAGAGATGCGGTTTAGAAGGATTATTGCCCTGCCCACGGGCATTACTTTAGGTAAATTGGATTTCAATAGTGTCACCAGTCTGTCTATGCCAGCGAGCCATGCGAAACCGGTCGCTGTCGAAATAAAGGCAAATGTGGAAGTAGTTTAAAAAAATCGTTTTATTTAATTATGATTATAAAAAATAAGGTATTAATTAAATAGTTAATTGCTTTGGCCGAAACACTATGATACCTTAACATTTTAAACAGTTAAATTAAATAACTTTGTTTTGTATCACAATTGTGTTTTATTTTACGCGACAGCTGTTTCATCAACTTATGTTGACACCATCAGGTGTTACAAAAAAGTACAATTGTGATACAAAAATAAAGTTATTTAGGTGTTTGGAGCTTATGATGTCCATTTGTTACGAAATATGTCATTCACATAAAATATAATAAAACTAGTATTCTTCTTCTTCTTTGCTAGCCTTCTTCCCTCCACTGCTGGATATAGGCCTTTTCTAATTTCTTCCACTCGTCTCTATCCTGTCCCCTTTGCATCCAAGATTTTCCAACCCTTTTGATAATATCATCGGTCCATCTCATCGGTGGCCTTCCGACACATTGCCTATTTGCCCATGGTCTCCAGCTGACTATCCTGGGTTCCCATATGTTGCCACCCTGTCTAGCCAAGTGTCAAGCCCATTGCCATTTCAATTTTGCCACTCGGTCCATGACGTCAGCAACCCTGGTGCGGCATCTGATTTCTTCATTCCTTATGCGGTCACGCAAGCTCACACCAAGTATCTTTCCATGGACCTCTGTGTACACTTGGGCCTGTGGACACTTTTTGCCGTAAGAGTTGTCGTCTCTAGTCCGTATGTCATCATGGGCAGTATACACATATCGTAGACCTTTCTTTTGAGACAAACCGGTATTTCATCATTTTAAAAGACATGTCTCAGTTTACCAAAGGCAGCTTAACCCAGTCCCACTCTTCGAGGTAGCTCTGCAGTTTGATTCTCTTTTCCGAGTCTGATTTTATGACCGAGATACACACACTCTTTCACACTTTCTAGCTTATTTCCCTCTTTAATAATGTTTTTATTTGTTGGACTTAGTATCTTTGTTTTGACTAATAAAACTAGTATAAAACAGATATTTTCATTCGTATTAATTATTTAATATGGACTTTTACATCATGCTTTACGAGTACATAACAATAAAAAAATTATCTTAAAATATAACAGTTTAAATGACGATTTATTATTTCGAATACTTGTATAACGGGGTAAAAAATAAATAAGCATTGGAATATTTTATAACGCATTACGCAATTGGTCCATTTACATTTTTTTTTACAAGGAAACACTTGCACAACCAACAATATTGAATTGTCTAATTTGCATTTATACTTTTTAACCTTTGAAATGTTTTCTGTTTGTATAAAAGCAGTATGTTTGATATTGTTGAAAATAATAATGAGGTTACGTTAATGTTTTTATAGCTATAATTGGATATCAGAAAAATCGCTTCAAATGTCAATTTCCCGAGAATTTTCATTTAATTTTTCATACACAGGCATCAAAGAATTCGTTTTTTATTGGATACAAAATTGAGGCAATTTTATTTTTAGATTGTAAAGGTTTTTGACTTACATGTCGAATTGAAAAGACATTATACATACATTTTATGTCAAGAATCAATTGTATCTCAAAAGAAACGAAGATGCAAATTGGAAACATAATATGGTTGATCAAGGTGTTTACAGGAATTATGACCTGTCATTGGTTGGGTTAAGGGCACGCTTTATGTAATACAACAATCCCATTTCCACATTTTTTCTTATGACCACCATGTCTGACAATTTTTTTGGAAATGTATAAATGTTAATCTGCAACACCACCCTTTGCATGGTAGTTTATTCAATTTACACACTAACGCCATCTATGAAGACATTTTACGTCATAAAAAATCATCATTTTGTAATCTTACAATGCTTAATGTTTTTTATATGTATACTTTGTATACAACAAACACTTTATTAAAATAAAAAATAAAAACCAATCATGTTTCGGACACACAAGCCCTTCATCAGTGATATTATATAAATATAATAAATATTAAAAAAAAATTCACGAATGTATGTATATTTATACAGTGTTTATTTATTGCTCTGGCGCTCTTAAATCCACAAAATGGAAAAACAAAGACATGGCCATTAAGAGTAAGATGATGAATCTATAAAGCATGCGTGAAACCAATAATAACAGCCTAAGGGCAGACACAGTAAGGACCAAACAAGTTTTGAGGACTTCCGAGATGAATACACTGAGGACGATAGCAGGCAAGACACTGAGAGATCGCGTGAGGAACACCTGAATAAGAGAGATATGTGAGGTTGAGGATATTATAAGATGGAGCAGACAGCGAAAAAGGGACTGGTACGGTCATGTTCAAATAATGGACACCACCAGACTCCCCTATATTGCTTTGCATAATCAGCCTCATGGGAAAATTGGAAAAAAAAAATATACATATATAAATTATTAAATAAAATCCAGTATTCGTCTACAAGTATTTGTATACATTCAAAATGTTGTATAAAACAAAAACTGGTCCAAGTTAGCATATAAATTGGAGTGATATTTCCAGGCGTTATCTAGCAGTGCGTTAATGGCGGTAGCCCTACACATTACGTTATAAAGATCTTCTGCTTAATGCTTAAATCTAATCTTCATAGATGGCGCATTGAAACTGACATGTGAATTGTGGTGTTGGATATTAACATATATACAACTTCCAAAAATTTGTCAGACATGGTGGTCATAAGAAAGGTGGAATGGGGAATGTTGTAATTACATAAAGCGTGCGCTTAACCCAACCAATGACAAGTCATAGGTCCTGTAAACGCCTCGATCACCATATTCAGTTTCCAGTTTGCATCTTCGTCTCTATTGAGATAAAATTAATCCTTGAATTATGTATTAATTTATCGCCGTATTTGTTTGATCCTGTTCCATGAGTGCTGCTTTGCGGAGACCATTCATATAAAATCATTCAAATAAAAAATATGCATATATTATTTTAATAGTTAATTTAGGGCCAGATCGAACCTTTAAAAAAAAATGCCGCCCTCTAATAATTTATTTACGGATTTTTAAGGAAATATGCAACAGTTAATTGTTTATAAAAAATAGAAGTCTTTAAAAAGAAAATAAATCCTTTATCCTTATGTCACCATTTATATTTTATTTTTATTTTTCGCGATAACTGTTAAGTCAAACGGTTTTGATCAGGTGTTACAATAATCTTTCAACTTTGAATAAATATAATTATACTTTGTATTACAACACATTTTATTTTCACTGAACTCAGACATGTTTCGGTTACAAGTAACCTTTATCAATGTATACATTTTTAACAATCAAATAAAACAGAGCGGTCACTTATATACTAAATATACAATTGTACACGGAGTGACCATGGAAGAGACAACAGACAGCAGCTACAAATTAACTAAAAATTCAGACGTACACAGACACTGGACCAGGAACTGTGACAGATATCACTTAGGTACCGAATGCACAAACTAAGACAGGAAAATCAAGGATATTGAACAATGGACTGAAACTCTACAATGAACTACCAAAAGACACAAGGAGTCTCACAACAACTCAATTCAAAATATACCTGAAACATTATGTAATTAAAAGTAAGATCTAAAAATGTATCCATATAACCCAATTGGGTTTTTAAAAAAAAATTAAGATAAATGGGGATCGAGTTATGTATAAAAGTGGATGGTCTGTCTTAGTTGTCTCTGTCTTAGTTTTAAACAACTTAAAACTAAGACAGAGGATGTTAAGGTATTATGTGTGGTCTGTTCTGTTATATGGGTGTGAGACGTGGACATTAAAAGTAAATACAATGAACCGGTTAGAGGCATTTGAAATGTGGCTTCACCGAAGAATGTTCAGGATCCCATGGACAGACAGAGTGACGAACACAGAAGTCCTGAATCGTGCAGGAGTAAATAGAGAGCTGCTGACATTGATCAAAGTCCGCAAGATTTCATATCTGGGTCACGTTCTACGAGGAGAAAAATATCGCCTGCTGCATCTAATTTTGAAGAGAAAAATAGAGGGCCGCAGGGGGGCAGAAAGAAGGCTCTTGGCTGCGCAATGTGAGGGAATGGACGGGAATCTATGGACGGAAGCTATTCCGGACAGCGCAGGATAGGGAAGAGTTTACCATAGTGATCGCCAACGTCGGGGGGACCTGATAGGACACTTTAAGAAGAATAAGAAGTACATAGACTAGATTTATTAGACTCTGTTTCTATTGTTTGGTTTCTATTACTCTGTTTCTAATGTTTAGTTTCTATTGTTTGATTTCTATTATATTGTTTCTTTTATTCTGTTTGCATAGTTTAATTTATATTTTTTGTCTCTTTTACTCTGTTTCTAATGTTTTGTTCCTTTAACTCTCTCCAACTTTAAAGTTTTAATTTTGAATTTGTATTTGAGCAACTTCTAATGTGGATCCTGCTTATTTTCAAAAATGTGTAATACTTACATAATAACACAAACCCCGGAAATTTTTATTCTTAAAATAGCATTTAGAAGATGTGGAGTCCTTAATTGTTAATATTTACAGACCTGTCCAGAGATATAACGCTTGCGGGGTTGTATAATATTGAATCTTCGATTGTATAATAAATGTTTTGCAGGTTGTTTTTTACGTGACGTAAATTAAGCAGAGGGTCATTTTTAATTACGTGACAACCTACTTGATACAAGGGTCGCGATTAATTGATTTTTAAATGCGACATCGAAAATAAAACGGGGTTTGATAAAAGATGCGTCAATTGGTGAAAATACGACAAGAAGAGAGATATATTATATGTAAAAAATATTACGTCATTCTAGATTAACATAATGGCATTAAATGTCATTTTTGTAATAACAATTTTTTTTCTTGTTTTTTTAACATCACACAAAAAAACGAATTATAATTTGAATCTTTGAATTATATTCTAGAAGTAAAGTTTAATTATTTAAGAATGCCATGAGTGATTTTATAAAAAAGTTTGGTAAAAAATTCAGATGCAATACGATATTATAAAATAATGTCCAAAAAATAAAATAAAATAAACGTTCTCACAGAACATAAGATGTAAACCGAATAAAAGAAACAAAACAATAGAAACTAATATATATATATTTTTTTGTGAATGTATACTTATACTTGTATACGAATACTGGATTTCACCCATGGTGGGTGATTAATTCATGAAATTTAATGGTATCTCAATAGAGACGAAGATGCAAACTGGAAACTGAATATGGTTGATCAAGGTGTTTACAGGACTTATGACCTGTCATTGGTTGGGTTAAGCGCACGCTCTATGTAATTACAACATTCCCCATTCCACCTATTTCTTTATGAGCATGTAAGACAAATTTTTGGAGGTTGTATATACGAGTATGTTACAAATCTATGCTTAACTTCACACGTCAGTTTCAATACTTTCAATAGGAACGTTTTTGCAGATTGTAGAGAATTTTTTCAACAGTATAACCTCATCATTAAGTCAAAACAGCAAAATTTTGACTTGGTGCTTTTTCGCAGAATACCCACGATTTGTCTTCTGAACATACTTTTACTAATACAAAAGTTTTCGATCTCCAAAGCGATCATGTTCAACAGGTGTCGGTTTGTTCAGGTGGGTAAAAAAATCTATGCTGGCGCTGTCAATCAGGAACAAAAGACTAACTCCTTCCAGCACGGCCGAGTTCTCGAAATATTCTCTGATTAATCTAAAGAAATGGCGAATTCTTATAAATTAAAACACTGCTTTTTACACTTTCGTACATATTTAAGACAAAATCGTAGTTTTTTCTACTTGTATGTCCTAGAGCCATCTGTTTTTGTCTTAAATACGAACTGTTCCTCCACTAAATCAATATGTTTAGGGTAATAATTTCTCTCAACTCTTCTTCTTCTTCTCCTTATAGACCTTTGGTCTGTTCCTGGAATCAGACTGACCTTTCTTGGGAGGTTGGACTCCCAAATAACTTTCCATCTCTTCTACGGTCTTCCGAGGGGACGGTAGCCGGCAGGAATCTGATGCGCCACAGCGTGTGGGATTCTGGTGGGATCCATCCTCTGCACGTGCATATTCCAGCATCTTCTGCGTTGTCTGCTCCATCTCACGACATCCTCCACCTTGCAAATCTCGCGGATAGCCGTGTTCCTCGCCCTGTCTCGAATAGTCCTTTCTGCTATCATCCTCAGCGTCCTCATCTCTGCCATCCGCACTTTAGCCTTCGTTCTTTTGGTATCCGCTCTGGTCTCAATGCTATATGTCAGTATAGGCCTTACGCAGGTTTTATATATTTTGACCTTACTGTCAGTTCTCGAATACTTGTTTTTCCATATTATATCCTTGAGACAACCTGATACCGCCGAAGCCTTGTTGACTTGTCCTATTGTTTCACTGACAAGATCATTTTGACTGAGCAGATCCACTCCCAGATATCTAAACTTTTTCTCAACTAAATAGGTGTTAACCCTATTTCTTGTAATTTTGTGTTTTTTAGCTATTTTGTTGCATTTAGGTACTTACCCTATTATATTACCAAAATATTTCTGTTTGTAAAGTTCTTAACCCGTCACAAATTAAATTTTATTTTCGTAACTGTTTTGGCTTGTAATGTATAGGAGCATAAATTTAATTGTCTAAAATTATTATTTTTTCAACTTGTGTCAATGTCCATTTGTTTTGTCTGAAAATATAAACTGTCCCTTGACTTAATCAATAGCCTTAGAGCAATAAAATACCCCCAACTCAATACTTCCATCTAAAAATCCTTTCAAAATTTAACCCATTGATATGTCTATTGTTATATCCCTAGTACTATAACCAAGTTAACTAACTAACTAACCATCACTCCGTCTCCCCGAAGGGGTAGGCAGAAAGAATGGACTGCCACACTTTTCTTTCCTGACATATTTCTCTCGCTTCCTCAACATTCATACATCGTGTCATGCACGCGCGTCGATTTCTCTGACTCCACACATGGCCGACATTCAATATTTGATTTATTTGATCGTGCCACGTTTTCTTCGGTCATCCTCTATTTCTGGTTCCATTTACATTGTTGACATATACTTTTTTTTACCATTCTTTATTCATTTATTCTTTCCATATGTCCAAACCATCTTAACGATCCTTTCATTATTTTGTTCATAACACCATCATTCGCACCGCATTCACTTTTTTATATTTTCATTCAAAACTCTATCATACACAGAGCATCCACACATTCGTCCAAGTAACTAACACATGTGATATATAATTCTAGGTTCTTTCACTCAGTTTGTAATAATTTTGATTAGTTTATATTGTTCTCCCGATGATGAAGGTGTAAGCTTTCGAAACATATCGAGAAAAAAAATAAACTCAAAAGTGGAAAAAACGATGCTTTAATTCATAAAAATGAGTTATTATGGAATTCCACGGTGTAAACGCCTTCTTCTTCTTCAAGTGCCCTGTCGGGTCCCCCCAACATTGGCGATCACCTTGGCGAACCTGTCCCTGTCCTGCGCCGCTCGAAAGAGCTCCTCTACACTTCGGATGCCGGTCCACTCCCTCACGTTTCGCAGCCAGGATATTTGTCTCATCCCGGGCCCTCGGCGTCCCTCAATTTTCCCCTCCAATATCAGTTGGAGAAGGTGGTTCTTTTCCCCACGCAGTATATGACCCAGATGTGAGATCTTTCGAACCTTGATAGTTGATAACAGTTCCTTGTCAACTCTTGCTCGCCTCAGGACTTCGGTATTGGTAAGCATGTCTGTCCAGGGAACTCTGAGCATTCGGCGATGGAGCCACATTTCAAATGCTTCAAATCTGTTCATTGAGTTAACTTTCAATGTTCACGTTTCACATCCGTACAATAAACCAGACCACACATAGCATTTGATCATTCTCTGGCGGAGTTTCAAGTTTACGTAATCATTGCAGAAGAGTGTCTCATATTTTCAAATCTGGGAAAAGATGGTCCCCAATATTTACTTGGTGTTGCTACCCTGGCACAAAGGTTGTCGGTTCTGTTATGGGACACCATAAAGCTCATTTTGCGACACCCTGTAAAAGCATGTTCTAAAGGTTTTTAATGACATTTTGAAACGCGTTTATCGCATGATCAAGAAATGTCAAACGGGAATTTGGATGGAACGAGACATTCGACAAAATCCACAAGTCTGATGTATTGAATCTGCCCAAGGGCAGGAAACGTATCCAATAATGAGGACATGTTAAAAACAAAAGATTGCATTGGCGGAGATAAAAAAATAAATATATAAATATTTTTTTTTAAATGTAGAGTATTAATACAACAACATTTTGAATGTATACAAATTCTTGTAGACAAATACTGGATTTCACCCATTGCGGATAAATTATTTTTATTTTATAAGGATTAATTGTATCTCAATAGAGACGAAGATGCTAATTGTTTTCTGGGAAGAGAAGGTGGTGGCCGAGGCGCTTACAGGACTTATGACTTATGAGAGACATCTCCAGGGGAAATCTAGTACTGTATGATTTGCAGAGACTTTCACAGTACATTAATAAAGGTTTTCTGCTGAATGCTTTCTAATCTTAATAGATGACGCTAGTGTAGAGTGAACATAAAAATGTTAAAATAGGCGTAGAAACCTACCATATATACAAGTTCCAAAAAATTGTCAGACGTGGTGGTCACAACGGCGGAATGGGGAATGTTGTTAAACGTGAAGCGATCGCTCAACCCAACCAATGACAGGTCATAAGTCCTGTAAGCGCCTCGGCCACCACCTTCACTTCCCAGAAAACAATTTGCATCTTCGTCTCTATTGAGATACAATTAATCCTTATAAAGTAGAGTATTAAGATAGAGATCTACTTTTTTACTTGTCATTTACTCTAAGTAATACATCCGCCCCTTTGAGGGGGTGTCGGACTCATCGCCGGTGGAGAGGGGGCACCTTGCGGGGGCCCCGTTCTTTCCTCTTGGATCAATTTTCTTTTTAAATTACACATATTAAAATGTTAGGTTCCTTGTGTTCCTGTCCTTAGTTTCCATGACTGTTTTCTCTGTTTACTTAAGATTTATTGTTTAATTTCTTTCATCATTCCAAGTTTTCTCTCCCATCCCACACTCTGTCACAATTTTATAATAGCCCATAAAATCGTGTACCATATTTTGCTTTGTTTTGTTAGATTGGGACATAGAAGTGGATTGAAATAAAACTGGATTTAATGTGGCCTAGATACCCTTTTTTCTTTTGCTTTTTTTCTGGAATGGTGCATTCTCCAGCTAATATAAGTCCTGCGTGGATGGGGGCGGGCCTAGGAGTTGTTTGAGCGAAGTTGACGAAGGGGCGCCGCTGCGTCTTATAACAGCTTCGGGTAAGCGGCGGGTAACCTTTTGTGTCTTTATTTAACTGTTAGTTTGTTCATTTGCATTTGTATTAACAATCACTGAATGTTACCCTACAATAAATAATATAAGTAATATCTCTCTTTTATTCTGTTGAAATTCATACACTGAAGAAGGGAAGTTTGTGTCCCGAAACATGTTTGTGAAAAGTGCAAAAAAGTGTTGTGATAATGCGATGTTTCCAAAAAGTTGTTCAAATGTGAATCCACAACACAAATAGAAGTGATGTCGAAATAGAAGAAATATTAAGAGAGATGCTGAAATTAATTAATTAATCTCAATAAATATCACGCTAATATGCCGAATAGGTCGAAACTAACGAACTAACTATCACGCTGTCTCCCCGAAAATAGAGGCCGAAACTAACAGCATGAAGAAGGTTGGGTCACAACCGAAATACGAGTATGTCTGCAAATCTAAATATAAAATTTTGTGAAAATACAAAATGATATTCTATTTATTCATATTTGAATCAACAACACAAAGTGAAGGCGAATATAGAAGTTATTGCGAAAATAACAGAGTTCCAAATTAAATAGTAAAAACTAACTAACTAACTAACCATCACGCCGTCTCGCCGAAGAGAGAGGCCGAAAATAACTAACTAACCATCACGCTGCCTCGGTGAAGAGAGAGGCCGAAAATAACTAACTAGACATCACGTCGTCTCACAAAATAATGATGCCGAAACTCACTAACTAACCATCATGCCGTCTCGGTAGAGAGAGAGGCCGAAACTAACTGACTAGACATCACATCATGTCACAAAATAATGATGCCGAAACTAACTAACTAACAATCACACCGTCTCGCCGAATAGAGAGACCAAAATTAACCGACTAAACAGCAGGCGTTTCACTAAAGAGAGAGAGAGAGAGAGACTGAAACTAACTAACTAACCACGACGCGGACTCCTCGAAGAGAGATGTCGAAACTAACCAACTAACCATCACGCCGTTTTGGTGAAGAGAGATGCCGAAACTAACTAACGTCTCACAAAAGAGTTAGTTTCGGCCGCCAAACGGTGCATGCTGAAACTAGCGCTTCAAGTTGTTTTATTTTGTGAATTATATTTAAGATAACGACACGAGACGTCACTGTCTCGATTACATTTGATTGTTGGGAAATTCATTACGTTTGACGTCAAGACATAAAAAAATGTTTACAATCGTGTCCACGTGCCGACTTTAGATTAAAATGTGTCCGAATGGGATGGTTGATTTCAGTTAATTAGCAAGATACTTTGGGAAGGGTTACGTAATATTTCCAAGTATGCTTTAGCAACGTCTTCTTCTTCTTCGTCTTCAGCCTGTTGCGGCCGTCCACTCCTGGACGTAGGCCTCCTCTCGTATCTCTCTCTGAGCGATCCGCATCCAGGCTCTTCCCGCACTCTTCCGAATATCGTCACGCCAAGGCAACTGTGAATGCCTAACTCCAGGCTTTGACGTTCTCGAGCACCAGCACAGAAGTCGCCTTATCCACTACTGCCTTCGCAATCGCAGTCATCTTTACTGGCGATATCGATTTTATTTTCTTCTTATTTTAATAGATCTGACGATCTGTGACACTGGAATCATGTCATGTCGGATGCTGAGGTCCAGCTGTCCTCCCATCTCTTAGGCGGTCTTCCAGGTGGGCGGTGTCCGGAGGGGATTTCTTGGGCATGCTGGGGACCAATAGTTTGCAGATGGGTGCACACTTACCCGTTTCTTCAGACTTATTAAGGGGATTCTTTGAGAACTCCGTTATCTTGGAGGCTATCCATCTTTATGTTCCAGATGGTTATCTTCGACAGCGTCAGCACAGACTGTTTTATCTCCCAGCATGCAGAACCAACCTGCCTCTGGTGATGCCGGTGGGGAGAGCAATCAAACTGCTGAACATGATCGCTTCGGAGATCGACGTCTATCATATTCGTGAAAGTACATTCAGAAGACAAATACTCTTGACTTTGGAGAATATCTTGTATTCCTAATCTCTCATGCGTTCCTAGTATTATAATTTATTTTTTTACCTGTTCTCAGTAGATGCCTTACTCTAAAATTGTTGTTTGTAATATCTTTTGAGAAAATAAATTGATTTGATTTTTTGATTTGATTTGATAAGCGGCTGTATATGCAAGTCTTTCACCAGCATATGGTCCCTCCAGTATCTTCTTCTGGATCTACTCCACTGAACGATATCTTCCATTTCGCAAGTTTTTCTTATGTCTACGTTGTGCACACGATCTCGGAGAGTTTTTCCAGTAATTCGCACCGTGAGTGTAAAACCGAAACAAGTGCAAATATACAGTTTGGGGATATGGGAGTTTAAAGAATTCGTATTGCTTGGAAAACTGTTTTTTATTTTTAAATAAACCAATGATTTCCGGTTTATAGGTATATTACTTTTAACTTGATGTACGGCTGCGAGACATGGTGCCTATCCGAAAGGGATAAGCGGAGACTAGAGGCTTTTGAGATGTGGTCCTATAGAAGACTCTTTGGAATTTCCTGGAGAGACCACATCACGAACGAGGAAGTTCTTCAAGGAATTGAAGGAGGAAGGCACCTGCTCAGGACCTTGTCCGAAAGGCGTGCAAGATGGATCGGCCATGTAATACGTCATGAAGGTCTCTTGCATGCCATAATGGAGGGTATGACCGAGGGGACAAACTCTAGGGGACGCCCACGCCGAGAGTACCTGGAGGACCTGTTGGTGGACGTGCGCTGCTCATCATATGCAGATTTCAAAAGAGCCGCACGAGACAGGCAATAATGGAAGAGAATAATAGAGGAAATTGCTGCAAACCAATCCCAGGATTAAAACTAGAGAAGAGACTTTAAACTGAAAATCATTGGTTTATTAAAAAAAAAACAGTTTTTCCAAGCAATATGAAGTCTTTGTGAAATGTATACTTACATCTGTATACGAATCCTGGATTTTCACCTGTGGGTGGTTAATTTAAATTTTTAATTGTATCTCAATAGAGACGAAGAAACAAACTGGAAACTGAATATGGATGATCAGGTGTTTACAGGACTTATGACCTGTCATTGGTTGGGTTAAGCGCACGCTTTATGTAATTACAACATTCCCCATTCCACCATTGTTATTATGATCATGTATGATACATTTTTGGAAGTTGTATATATACTCCAAATTCATACTTATCTTCACGTGGCAGTTCCAGTTAGCCATCTATGTAGATTTGATTGTACTAATTAATTTTTTTTTAAGATTAATCTATACAATCCATCCACTAACGCCATCTATGAAGAATGATTGTTTTAGCATTTAGCAAACTACTTTATTAACACAATGCGAAGAGGCTACCGCCTCCTATCGCTCTGTTAGAAGTCGCCTGGAGTATCCACTCCTATTTTATACGCCAAATAATTGACCAGAATATTTACAAAAATTTGTGAAATGTATACTTATATCTGTATACGAATCCTGGATTTTCACCTGTGGGTGGTTAATTTAAATTTTAATTGTATCTCAATAGAGACGAAGAAACAAACTGGAAACTGAATATGGATGATCAAGGTGTTTACAGGACTTATGACCTGTCATTGGTTGGGTTAAGCGCACGCTTTATGTAATTACAACATTCCCCATTCCACCATTGTTATTATGATCATGTATGATACATTTTTGTGCGTGCGCTTAACCCAACCAATGACAGGTCATAAGTCCTGTAAACACCTTGATCATCCATATTCAGTTTCCAGTTTGTTTCTTCGTCTCTATTGAGATACAATTAAAAATTTAAATTAACCACCCACAGGTGAAAATCCAGGATTCGTATACAGATGTAAGTATACATTTCACAAATATTTGTAAATATTCTGGTCAATTATTTGGCGTATAAAATAGGAGTGGATACTCCAGGCGACTTCTAACAGTGCGATAGGAGGTGGTAGCCTCTTCGCATTGTGTTAATAAAGTAGTTTGCTAAATGCTAAAAACAATCATTCTTCATAGATGGCGTTAGTGGATGGATTGTATAGATTAATCTTAAAAAAAAAATTAATTAGTACAATCAAATCTACATAGATGGCTAACTGGAACTGCCACGTGAAGATAAGTATGAATTCGGAGTATATATACAACTTCCAAAAATGTATCATACATGATCATAATAACAATGGTGGAATGGGGAATGTTGTAATTACATAAAGCGTGCGCTTAACCCAACCAATGACAGGTCATAAGTCCTGTAAACACCTTGATCATCCATATTCAGTTTCCAGTTTGTTTCTTCGTCTCTATTGAGATACAATTAAAATTTAAATTAACCACCCACAGGTGAAAATCCAGGATTCGTATACAGATGTAAGTATACATTTCACAAATATTTGTAAATATTCTGGTCAATTATTTGGCGTATAAAATAGGAGTGGATACTCCAGGCGACTTCTAACAGTGCGATAGGAGGCGGTAGCCTCTTCGCATTGTGTTAATAAAGTAGTTTGCTAAATGCTAAAAACAATCATTCTTCATAGATGGCGTTAGTGGATGGATTGTATAGATTAATCTTAAAAAAAATTAATTAGTACAATCAAATCTACATAGATGGCTAACTGGAACTGCCACGTGAAGATAAGTATGAATTTGGAGTATATATACAACTTCCAAAAATGTATCATACATGATCATAATAACAATGGTGGAATGGGGAATGTTGTAATTACATAAAGCGTGCGCTTAACCCAACCAATGACAGGTCATAAGTCCTGTAAACACCTTGATCATCCATATTCAGTTTCCAGTTTGTTTCTTCGTCTCTATTGAGATACAATTAAAAATTTAAATTAACCACCCACAGGTGAAAATCCAGGATTCGTATACAGATGTAAGTATACATTTCACAAATATTTGTAAATATTCTGGTCAATTATTTGGCGTATAAAATAGGAGTGGATACTCCAGGCGACTTCTAACAGAGCGATAGGAGGCGGTAGCCTCTTCGCATTGTGTTAATAAAGTAGTTTGCTAAATGCTAAAAACAATCATTCTTCATAGATGGCGTTAGTGGATGGATTGTATAGATTAATCTTAAAAAAAATTAATTAGTACAATCAAATCTACATAGATGGCTAACTGGAACTGCACGTGAAGATAAGTATGAATTTGGAGTATATATACAACTTCCAAAAATGTATCATACATGATCATAATAACAATGGTGGAATGGGGAATGTTGTAATTACATAAAGCGTGCGCTTAACCCAACCAATGACAGGTCATAAGTCCTGTAAACACCTTGATCATCCATATTCAGTTTCCAGTTTGTTTCTTCGTCTCTATTGAGATACAATTAAAAATTTAAATATGAAGTCTTTAAACTCCCATATCTCCAAACTGTATATTTGCACTTGTTTCGGTTTTACACTCACGGTGCGAATTGATCTTAGGATCTTCATCTCCGATGTTCTTAATAGTCCATTAGTCGGCCCGCGTCTCTACAGCGTACGTCATGATAGGTCGCACGCATGTTTTATAAATTCTGATCTTGCTGTCGATACGCATGTGCTTGTTCATCCAGACCAGATTCTTCAGACATCCTGACACGGTGGAGGCTTGACTGTCTTGTTCTCGTACTTCGGTATAAAGGTCATTTTGGCTGCAGATCTCTACTCCCAAATATCTGAAACTCATTACTTGCTAACTAACTAACTAACCATCACGCCGTCTCCCCGAAGGGGTAGGCAGAACGAATGGACTGCCACACCTTTCTTTCCTGACATATTTCTCTCAACATTCATACATCGTGTCATGCACGCGCGTCGATTTCTCTGACTCCTCACATGGCCGACATTCAATATTTGATTTATTTGATCGTGCCACGTTTTCCTCGGTCTTCCTCTATTTCTGGTTCCATTTACATCATTAACATATAATTTTTTACCATTCTTTCTTCATTCATTCTTTCCATATGTCCAAACCATCTTAATGATCCTTTCATTATTTTGTTCATGACACCATCATTCGCACCGCATTCACTTCTTATATTTTCATTCGACACTCCAGAATATCCACACATTCGTCTAAGAGATCTCATTTCAACTGTATTTATTCTACTTTCATCCTTCCTTTGCCAGTTCCATGCTTCGCTTCCATACATAAGGGTCGCACACTGGAGCCGAATTAAGAATTGTCGGAATAAATTATTTTTGTGGTCTTTTAAATATGAAATAAATAAAACAATGTAAATAAATTGTTATAAAGTAATTTTAATAAGAAAAACAGGATTTTTTAAAATTTTATTCACTATCTGAAGAATTTTCGGCTTTTTTTCACTGATCGTGGATTGCGTTGAAACGTCGGACGTTATAATATTAGGTGGAGCCAATAGATCCAAAGTATCCTTTTCAAAATTTACATCTTTATTTACAGACACTTCTCGCAAGCTGCTAATAAGAGGGTCCGAAGATAATAAAAGTAAATTTAATACATCTTCATTAGTTTTTATACGTGACATTTTTCGCGAGAAGCATTCTCTGTATCTTTTGAACTCTTTGTTTCTTGCTTCTTGGGCCTCTTCACTTAGCTGGCATATAGGTAATAAAGCATGCTTTATTATTTCTGGGCCGTGAATTAAAACTTTGTGAATAGTTGGAGGCATCGGGTACCACGCATATTTTCCCGCAAAGAGTTTATGGGTCTACAGTATCTTGTCTTTCATTTTGCCAAAAAACTATTTTATTTTGTAATTCTAAATTGTCCGATATCAATCTTGAATGTACTTAAGACGATATAAAAATATTATTATCCTTAGAATTTGGATCGCTACTAAACTTCTGTTTGTATTCTAACTGTGCAGATCCGTCGAAGCCCCATTTGCATATTAAGGCTATATTTTTTATATTTTCTGATTTCTGAACTTCTAAAATTTCTTTATGAGCTTCCAAAATACGAGTGGCAGTATGATCAAGTAAAATTTGCAATTTAATCTCAGCAAAAGTATCTGTGACTGCAATGTTTTCCTTTGGTGGGTAACATTCGCTTTTCGCCTGTTGTATTTTTTTGCAAGATGGAAATAGAAATTTGTCATGTTCTCGAATTATATTGTATTGATGTTTGGTGAGTTTTACTTCAATAAACATCAAAAGAGCTTCTTTTTCTGTAAGCTGCTAACCTTTTAGAGATGTTAATTTTCTTGTATGCATTTTCGTATGAGGCAGCTGTGGGTAAAGTTGTCGTAACTTCCTTCAAAACTTTGGATGCATCCACTTGACCAACAGCTCGCAAAGTCACCTGTACTGCGAATGTTCATTCCTTAGGAGAGTGCTTTGATATTAAAGATTTAGTCTTTTGGCGTTTAGCTCTATCACAAGATTCTTCAAAATTTGTTTGAGGGAGACCCACTTTTTTACTTAAAACAATAGAAAAGTTATGAAAACCTATTGAAGTATCTAGGCAGTCATTATTAAAAACCAAATATCTGTTCTCTTTTCTGATAGCCTTTTGCCACTTCTTCTTAAAATCAGACACAAAAAATGAAATTGTTTTATGAAGGCTTGGTAATTGGTCTTTTGGACATTTAGTACGTATTTCGACAAATTCCTTCAAACATGATACTTGATCAGCCAATTTAACGTAGCCAGATTGTCTCATTTGATCAAATAAGGTACGTCTACTTATAAAAATATTAGTTGTACCTGATCCTGAAAGAAAAAATAATAATTGAAATTAATTTAAAATAACTCATAAATGCTTTCTTTTTTACTATGTTTCCACATCCTGGATAAAAGTGACCTTTAAGTGAAAAAGCGCAAATATGCGCAAAATGTTTTTTATATTTCCTTAAGAACAATGAATACGTAAGCAAATAAGCCCAAAACTACAGACATGATATGAACTGATATCAACTAAAACTTTACATATAAAATCAATAAACTAAAAAAAAAGCAAATACTTCCCCAGTAATGTAAATACCCCTTTAAAATATTACAATTCAGAATATATCAAAGATATTTTCAAAAAAAATATGTACCAACATGTGGGTGATAATGCCATATTGAAATAATAACAAAATTTGGAAGCACTATAAAGTATTTGCCATGAATACAAGGTGACTTTTCGTATTGAAATCGCAGACGGCAAAAGCTTCGCCTATGACGGACAAGTTTCGACTGGAACAGGGATAAAAGTTGACTTGCACCATGACTTTAGAGTACTGAGCTGTATGCCAGGTATATTTAACTATCAATTTCAGGAATTATTTGTGACTTAATATTATTTTTAAAAAAGGGGTTTATTCGCACAATTCCTGGATCGGCCCCAGTGTGCGCCGTCAACCTGTAAGAACACCTAAAAGATGAAGGGATAGCTGAACCTCATCTTCGCAGGAGACATGATTTTTGTGCCACAGAATATCAGATCTATTAAAAGAAGAAGAATAAGATATCGTAGGTATTCTGCGAAAAAGCACTAAGTCAAAATTTTGCTGTTTTGACTTAATGATAAGGTTATACTGTTGAAAAAATACTCTACAATCTGCAAAAACGCACTAAGTCCTATCTACACTACAAGTCGAGATATTTTCTGTAATAAGTCAATATAACATAAATCCGTTTAGGGAAAAAGCACCAAGGGACTTAATTCAAATTCCCTGGATACATTTTTGATGATAAATTATCAATAAGAATATTTCGGATGTATTCAGCGGAGGTTATGGAGCAGTACTGACAGTACTGACTTATGATATCCTGGAGATGTCTAGTAAGTGATGTCTACATGCTTCACTCAGGGGCAAACGTGGCAATTATTATTTTCTTTCTTTTCTCTTTTTACTAATAAATTATTATTTAACCTAATGTAATAGGTACTGTACATAAGATAAAATTATTGCATAACTTTTTTAATTAAAATAAAAAAACATTTCTCACAAAGTGACTATAATAGGTACAATGTGACTTCAATTTGAATACCTTACTGTGGTAATATGTATCAGCGAAAATGCACTAAGTCATGTCAATCCACTGTTATTTGAAAAAAATGTGCTGATAGTTCAGTTATTATTTATTAAACCATTAAATAAAATGTAGTTAATACGTAAATATAAAAAAAAAACAAATTGGCTTAGTAATGTTTAGTATAAAAAAAAAGTTATATCCTTACAAACTTTGAACTTCAATTATCTCAGAAGTGGTATTTTTGACTTAGTGATTTTTCGCAGAATACCCACGATATATTCTTCCGATATATAAGTTGTAAATTCGTTATATTATTAATAGTTTAATTATTATATTATTAATAGTTTAATTATTATTACACAATGGAGTTCTAGTGCCAACCCTCATGTATGGAAGTGAAGCTTGGAGCTGGCAAAAGAAGGATGAAAGCAGGATAAACGCCGTAGAAATGAGATCACTGAGAAGAATGTGCGGGAAAACGTTGTATGATAGAATACCGAACGATGAAATAAGATAGAAATGTAAGGCAGATGACTGCATCATGAACAAAATTAAAAAAGGATCCCTGAGATGGTTCGGACATATGGAACGAATGGATGAGAGTAGAATGGTTAAAAAGTTGTACACAAGCAGCGTGAGTGGGAAAAGAAGCCGAGGACGACCGAGGAAAACATGTCATGACCAAATTAATCAATTACTAAAAGGCGGCCACATTCGAAGTCGGAACAATCGACGTACGTGCATGGTAAGATGTATGGATGTAGAGGAAGCTCGAGAGGTATGCCAGGACAGGCCAGTGTGGCGATCCATCCTCTCTGCCTACCCCTACGGGGAAAGGTTAGTTAGTTTAGTTAGTTAGTTAATAGTTTAATTTAATTTAATCTTCTTTGTGATAAGATATACACAATATTTCTTAAATTTACACGACCGAATATGAATGAAAATTCGACCAGAAATTATAAAGAAAATAAATATCATTATTCAAAATAATTGATCGAAAAGGCGAAATATTGTATTGTATATTTTTCTATTCAAAACATAAATGAATAATTTAAGAACATTGTCAACTAGTGACATCTGTTGAATCAACTACTCGTACTTGTTATCATACATTGAATAAACTTTATATAAAATAATTAAAACACTATTTTTGTTTTTCATAAACCACGCAAGAGACAGAACAGTTATTATTTAAAAACAAAAAACGTGGTATTTTAAAAAAATGATTAAAAATTTTATACGTGTGTTCAACTAGTTTATGTACAACTATTGCCATCTATACATTTTTTGAATAACCACTTATTCAATAGCATTATTATAACATTAAAATATTTAATCACTTTCTTTATCGTTTTCAATAGATAGAAATAATTTGATCAAAATATGGTACTCATTATCTTTGTGTTATCCAAAACGAGACGTATTTTCGAATATACGTTTTTAGTTGGACCAACAGGTTGGATAAAGGAGGAATCTGTAATTTATTTAAATGAAAGTACTTATTTTGATTAAGAAAAATATTCCAATAATATGTGATAGTAAATGTATCGATTATTATGTAAGTTTTCACTGTTTGCGAAATATTTATTTGTCAGGTTTTCATATTCTTCATAATATCAAATAAATAAATAATATTGTTTTGACGTCAAAAGTAAACACATGACAATAGGCTAACGAACTTCTAGTCACAAATTCCGCCGCTAGGGGCGCCATTGTCTGCTGTCATTTCATTACTTCCCGTCAAACTACACAATTGCAGCATATGTTTATATATTTTTTACATTTTTATATAAAATCTACAAAGTGATAAACAATAAAATAGTACAAGAACGCTGCATGTGATTAATATATACGTTTAATTCAAACTGTTGCGTAAAATTAATACACAGTTGATCGAAAGAGTGGGAGAAAACCGACTGTCAAACGTCACAGCTACCTGGCCAGAGGATTCTCTCGTTTCGAGGTAATTGGAAACACATATTTGCCGTTTTATTAAGTATTCCGTACGACTGACACGGCCTTTTGGCGATAATATTGGCCGAGCGGTGTCACGACCTGTCGGAGCTTCGCTAATCAAGTGTTTTCAACACTCTTGCTTGACGACAGTGTCAGCGAAATCCGCGCGCTCCCGTGAAATCTCCACCGATAATATGTTTTCGTTACACCAACACGGACGCAATGAATCGGACATAATGATATAATCGTAATAATTATTCAAACAAATTGTTTACCGCGCTAAATGACTGTCAACTCGGTGTCATTTTTTCATCGTTCGCTTCGCGTGAGATATTCAGCTTCCGTGCGTGCATCGTTTTTAATTATTATTTTGTAGTGTTTGTTCGTGATGTCACTCAGATAAAACTATGTTGTTCCAAACTTGATAAAATATATATTTTTTTATCATCTATATTCAATAATTGGTGTTCTTAAAGCCAGTTAGAATGAGCACTCAATAGACCACAAACTATCAATTGTTGTAATGTGATTCTTTTGTTTTATATTTTATGGAACTATAATTCAAAAATGTATGTTGAACGTGTTCCAATTGATTGTCATCTGTTTTTTTTAATGAACATTTTCTTAAATGTGCGTTTCGGAACGTAGAGTTTGTATGCGTGTTGGGCGCCAAATTTTGTTTATTTTGTTATTAATTTTTGAATTAAGTTTCGAAAGTGTTGTGTTTCCAAAAATCGATGTCGCCCATGTAAGTTATTTTCGTCATCTTTCTGGATGGGTTTTTGTGAATTTATCTTAATTAAAAACCTGTTTTGACCGCCCGGTCTCGATAATGCACGCAGGTATTTTTGATTTACAATAATTATTGTTTTCAATGGGTGGTAGCCATCACTTAATATTCAAATTATTTTCCTCGCCTGACCTGGATGCATACGATTATTTGTAGGTGCACGAGAAATGCAACAATTTATTTTTAATATAATTCAGTTTTCTAATTCTTCTTCAATTCTAATCTTAAATAAATAAAAACTCTTTAATATCGGTTACATTCATGCATCGTTTTATATCTGCTCGTGGAATATTTCTACAAAAAAAAAAAACACTTCAGACATACATATATTTTTCTGATATCTGGCAATGAAAGTCCCCATTTAATTATATAAAATATGTTTTTTTAAATCATACCATAAATTATTATTGTCACCGGTTTCGTTAGCATAGTCAATACCCTAATTTTTCTATTAACTAATGAACTGTAATAATAAAATACAAATAAAATTGAGTAAACAAATATAAACGGTGAAAATCTGGAACAAGTGGATGAATTTGTATATTTAGGAAGTATGTTTACATTTTTTGAGAGTGGAGAAGGATATCGAAATAAGGGTTGAGGCAGGCAACAGGGTAAATGGTGTAAAGTTGTCATCGCAAACAAAAGCCTATTCAAAAAAGCTAAGATGGCAGTGCATAATGGTGTTCTTGTGCCGACCCGTATGTATGGAAGTGAAGCATGGAACTGGCAGAAGAAGGATGAAAGAAGAATAAATGCAGTAGAAATGAGATCTCTAAGACGAATGTGTGGTAAATTTGTATATGATAGTGTCAAATGCAAGTATAAGAAGTGAATGCGGTGCGATTGAAAGTGTTATGAACAAAATAATGAAAGGGTCATTAAGATGGTTTGGACATATGGAAAGATTGAATGAAGAAAGAATGGTAAAAAATGTATATTTTAACGATGTAAATGGAACTAGAAATATATGAAAACCGATGAAAATGTGGCATTATCAAATAAATCAAATATTGAATGTCGGCCATGTGAGGAGTCAGAGAAATCGACGTCCGTGCATGACACGATGTATTTTTGTTGAGTTATTATTTACTATCATAAAAACATGTCGAAAAAATATACTCATCAAACAATCAGGATTTTAACTTACATAATATTTAACTCTTAACACTCCATTATTTTTTTATATTATTTGTCAGCCAACTGTAATTTAAATAATGTCAAAGTATTTTTATTGATAGGTAGTTAAAAATTCATTTGTAATTCTTCAAATAAAAAACAATTTACAAAAAATATTATGGACTACTTATAAATTTGCATATAATGGTACTTTTTAAAACAATCTCCAGGATAGAGAGCAGGTTTTCTGGAACAGGTCTCACAAAATCACACTGTTTCCCGTCTTCCCCCTGGAATCTTTCTGTTACTGCACACAGTACAGTCTTTAGAACCTTTGTCCAGTTTCGCAATGAAGTGGGGCTTGTACTCTAATCGCTCCTCTAGGGATGCGCAAAACGACTCATCTCAGGGATCTGATCTGAACGAATCGCTCAGTAAAGTGAGTCGACTCTTTGAGTCGACTCACGACTCGCTGAGATGAGTCGTTTTGCAAAGTGAGCCGACTCTTTTTAACGATCCACGGTTCACGATTGGTGACCTTTTTTTTTTTTTTTGCTCCTCGACCAAAAATTTTGATTTCGATTGCCGAAAAAAATTATTGGTGACCTTCTTTTTTTTTTTTGCTCCTCGACCAAAAATTTTATTTTCGATGCCGGAAAAAATTATTGGTGACCAATTTTTTTTTTTTGCTCCTCGACCAAAAATTTTAATTTCGATTGCCGGAAATGAATCGGCTCACTTTGTTGAGCGAAACCGTTCAACTCAGATCCCTAAACAGCTCACTAAAAAGTCGAATATACGATTCACCTAACGGATCATTGAGCTGCCGCTCTTTTTTTTAGGATCATCGCTCACCCGCTCACCAAAGTGAGTCGACTCTTTGAGTCGACTCGTGAGCGGATCGCACATCCCTACGCTCCTCTGCATGACGTATCACGCGAAGTTTCAGCCATTTTAGGTTATGTGAATTCGCAAGGATTATTTTATGGTAAAATAAAAACGGAAAACCGTCAAAATCTTATTAAAACGCGAAATCAAATGTTTTTTTTTAACGAATAATCACAAGAAACAACGACACGTGTCAAGTTTTGCGCGTGAAAATACACCGCGCGCGCAAGTCTTATCTTGTCGGCCGCCAGCCGACAGCTGAGTTGTAGCGTACATATAGCGATGTCGGCTGGCATTCGACAAAGGAGTGGTAAGGGTTAAGTAAAATCTTCTAAACATTAAAAATAATGTATTTGTACAGATCCCAGCGTCATATTTTTTTATTACATTTTTTTGTTACACTCCTCAACAAAATGTAGATTAATTCTCCAAAATGTTGCTCTTACACAAATTTCAAGGGTCGAGTCTCTGCAGTAGCTGGCTTATCAGCTTGGACCAGTCTCTCTTCAAATCCTGGGTGCATTACCCGTTAGAGTACTATTCAGCGCTATCGCGCTGTAAGAGTTAGTCATGAAGATTGCGACGCAGCGCTCAGACGATGCATGTCGTGCCTTTGTCGATATTTGTATTTTTTTTCATATTGGTTGATATTTATCCATTTTATTGTTTCATTTAATACTAGGTATTCTTTTAAAAAATCTCATAACACAAAATATATAGTAATTTATATCAAATCAAATCAGTTTATTAACTCAAAAGACATTACAAACAGGAAAATGTTTAAGGCATCTATTGAGTACAGATAAAATATTATAAAAATAAAACACAGTACCAGGAACGCATTAGTGATGGTTCGACATTAGGAAGACAAGATACTTTCTAGAGTCAAGAATATTTGTCTCCTGAACATACCTTCACTAATATGAAAGACGTCGGATCTCCAAGGAGACCGCGTTCAGCAGACTAATTGCTCTTAGCACTGGTGTCACCAGAGCCAGATTGGTTCTGGTGGCCGGTAGGTAAAACAATCTGTGCTGTCGCTGTCGGAGAGATCTATTAGGGACAAAAATACCAACACCCTCCAGCACGTCCGAGTTCTCGAAATATCCCCTGATTAATTTAAAGAAATGGGTAATGAGATGCCCATCTCTTCGAAGCTGTAAAGAATCGGTTCCAAGCATTCCCAAAAAAATACCGTGGGATAGAGACACGGATAACTACCATACTCCATCATGTAGATACCTTAGAATTTTTTCTGAACTTTCTCTAGCATAACGGAATATCTCGCCTCGCGAGGACTCCATATCCAATCTCATCTTCGTCTCTATTGAGATACAATTAATCCTTAAAAAAAATGATTAACCCGCAATGTGTAAAATCCAGTATTTATCTACAAGTATTTGTATGCATTCAAAAAACAAATTGTATAAAAACTGGTCCATGTTAAAAGCATAAAAATTGGAGATTTGATCTCCAGGCGTCATCTAGCAGTATGATAATTGCGTAAGCCTTTCACTTTACATTAATAAAGATTTTCTGCTTAATGCTTACATATAATCTTAATAGATGGCACTAGTGTAGATTGACTTAAAAAATGTGAAGTGTTTTTTAACTTAGTAGCATATATACATCTATCAAAAATTTGTCAGACGTGGTGGTCGTAAGAAGTGCGGAATGGGGAATGTTGTTAACATATAGCGATCGCTTAACCCAACCAATGACAGGTAATAAGTCCTGTAAACGCCTCGACTACCATATTCTGTTTCCAAAAAACAATTTACATATTCGTTTCTATTGAGATACAATAATTAATTCAAGAATTAATTATATCTCAATAGAGACGAAGATGCAAATTGAAAACAGAATATAGTTGATCAAGGTGTTTACAGGACTTATGACCTGTCATTGGTTGGGTTAAGCGCACGCTTTATGTAATACAACATTCCCCATTCCACCTTTCTTATGACCATATCTGACAAAATTTTGGAAGTTGTATATATGTTAAAGTCCAACACCAGAATTCACATGTCAGTTTCTGAAAGTTTCTGAAGTTCTATCTATGAAGGTTTTGATTATATATGTTAATCTCTAAGATTACTCTATATAATCTACATACTAACGCCATCTTTGAAGATTTATTTTTATTAAGCATTAAGCAGAACATCTTTTTAACACAATGTGAAAGGCTACCCCGCCATTAGCGCATTGTTAGAAGCCGCCTGGAGATGTCACTCCTATTTTTATTATGGACCGAAGAGAGAAGTGCTCGTGTGAAAGAGAATAGTAACTACGGTGGAAAGATGATCTGAACTGACGTTTTCATCAATATAATTGATAGATAGTGTTATTATTGTGTTTTTGATGATTATTTTTCTGCTATCTCCCTTGTCACCCGCTCTGTATAGATTTTACGTAATGAATAGTATTTTTAGCACTTGTAATCTGTAGATAATGCCAGCTAAGTATGTTTTATCGAGAATTCCAAATTATTTACGCAAATTGTATTTATTATCTTAATTATTACAAGATTTGTATCGAAATTGATATAATACAACGCTTAAATACGTACGTGCATAACACGACGTATGAATGTCGAAAAAGCGAGAGAAGACTACCTTCTTGGCAGAGTGGAGAGCTCTCATTGTCATATACTCGTAGAAGGTTCTGGGTTCGATTCCCTATTGAAATATTAATAAAAATAAAGTATTCATATTGACATAGGAACAAATAGGCATAAAGGTTCGAAAAATCACGAAAACTTAACGGTTGATATTATTATTGTAACACCTGATGACACTCAACATACGTTGACGAAACAGCTGTCGCGAAAAATAAAAATAAAATTGTGATACATAAAAAGAGAGTTTTATAATTTAACAGTTTAAATTGTTAAAGTTTCATAGTGGCCGAGTGGTAAGTGCATTGACTGTCACCCCGGAGGTTCCGGGTTCGATTCCCGGCGATGGCAATGTGATTGTAATACTGTCTTTGGTCTAGTGTAGAATTCACAGATGGCTAATATGAAAATCGCTGGAGTCAAATTCGTATAAATCGAAGTCAATTTTTCACATAAATAATATGAATATCTGGATACAGCCATGGCCCACCCAGGGCTGTCGGGCTGATGAAGCTTATGATGATGATGATAAGTATGTATGCTTGACTATAAAGTCTTAAATATTCTTTAAGCACCCAAAATCGATCCTCCTTCGGAGGAACACTCCGGTACATGCGCACCCTCGTGGCAGAGTGTCAAGAGCCATACCGAAAGTCCCGTATTCGATTCCCGGCGATGGCAGTGTGATTGTAACACTGTCTTTGGTCTGGTGTAGAATTCACTTGACAATAAAATGGCGATAGATTAGCTACCTACCATATGTCATGAGAATCAAAATAATAGCTAAAAACAAATTGTGTACAGTAATTAGAATCAAACGACCTGTAATATTAGGTCCTTACATATGAAATTGGCGTTTTGTATGGGAGGAACATAAAGTTGATTTTTTTTAAATATAATATATTTATTTAATCAAAGTATGTACCATTGCTATCTATGCACTTTTGCCATCTCATAGGTAGTTCATCGATCCCTTTACTAAAAAAAAACATTCGGACGGGAATCAATAAAATCTTTGAAGTCGGTTTGGACTGCCCCATCGGAGTTGAATTTTTTCCCTTGCAAGAAGTTATCCAAATTTCGAAAAAAATATTAATCTGTTGGGGCAAGGTCCGGAGAGTACGGTGGATGTCTTAGACATTCAAATTGAAGCTCTTCTAATTTGGTAGCCGTCTGTTGTGCAGTGTGTGGTCTAGCGTTATCATGAAGCAGCAGTGGCCTAGAGCGATTAACCAGCCTCGGTTGTTTAGCAGCTAGCTTTTCCATCATGGTTTGCAGTTGCTGACAATAGACATCTGCCGTAATCGTCTGGCCAGATTTAAGAAAGCTGTAGTGAACGACACCAGCACTAGTCCACCAAACGCTCACAAGTAGCTTGTTCTGCAGGTCGAAATTTCCAGAACGAAAACGTTGGAACCAAAAACGCACTGTGTTTTCTTTTGCGGCACCGTCGCCATACACATCATTAATCCTTGGAGCCGTTTCTGCAGCACTGGTGCCACGGTGGAACTCGTACTCGTAAATAACGCGATATTTCAAGTTTTCCATTTTGTAAACTGAGTGACGCAAAGAAAAAAAAACAATTGTGGAAAAAACAAATGAATTAAAATTGTCGAAACACAAATACTTGAGTAAATAGCCGTATAAATTTGAATTTCGAATTCCTAACCAAAGAGAAGATATTTGAGATCAAAGTTGCCAGTACGGCAAAACGCCAATTTCATATGTATGGACCTAATATAATAATAATAATAATAATAATAATAATAAATTAAAAGTATGTTAGTAAAAAAAAACAGTGTAGTGCTCCATTCTGATGGCACGAAATATGAATGTTGAGGAAACTAGAGAAATATGTGAACAGTGTGGTAGTCCATTCTTTCTACCTACACCTTCGGACAAACGGGTGTGATGGTTAGTAAGTTGACTAACTACTAGAGGGTAGGCAGAGAGGATGGAGCGCCGCACTGTTGTATACTGACATAATTCTCGAGCCTCCTCCACATTCACACACCGTGGCATGCACGCTCGTCGACTGTTCCTACTCTAAACATGGCCGCCTTTCAGTAATTGATTAATTTAGCTATGTCATGCCATCCTTGGCCTTCCTCGACTTCTTTTCCGTTCTTACTACTTGTATAAATCTTTTTAACCATTTAACTCTCACCCATTTGTTCCATTTGTCCAAACCATCTTAGCGACCATTTCTTAATTATCCACCTTATTTTCTTTTGTAACTTCTTCATTGGGTATTCTATTATATAATGATTATTTACACATTCTTCTAAGTGATCTCATTTATACGGCATTTATCCTACTTTCATACTTCTTCTGCCAACTGCAAGTTTAACTTACATACACAAGGGTCGGTACCAGAACCACATTGTGCACTGCCATCTTTGCTTCGGTCGATATATTTCTATGGATATAGTTACTTATGTTATAATTATAGTTTATATGGTATATCCAAGATCTTAAAAACACGAAGACAATAATCGTAAAGGTGAATGGAAATAGTAAAGTTATTTTTCTTTTACAACCACTTAATGCGTTAACACTGTGGAACTCCATAATGATGAATTTTTTATGAAATAAAACATTGTTTTTTCCACATGAGATTTTATTTTTTTAAGGCAAACACCAAAGATTGAAATCAATGATATTAGAATTTATTTTACAATCTTCAGTGTGAGCAGAAAATAGCTCTTTATTATGAAGAAGGAATCTGGTCGTGTCCATGTCCCCTTGATCAGAAGCCAAGCGTTCTATCCCCTAGACCAGCGTTTCCTAACCTTTTTCAGTCGCGGACCCCTAGAAAATCAAGCACAATTTTCAAGGACCCCCTTAGTAAAAAAAACAGCAGTAAATTTTGGACCATTTATTTTAGTACTACAACATTTTTTTTTTTAATAAAAAATAAGTTAATAATTAACGCACAACAGCAACACGGTTAATTAATGTGAAGGTTCTTAATTAATTAATAATTATAATAATAAACGTGAATGTTTAATGGTTTTACTATGTTTAATGGTTTTACTATGGTTTTACTATGAACATAGTAAAACCATTAAACATTCACGTTTATTATTATAATTATTATAATGGAGTTTTACAAAACTAAAACCTCAACAATTAATATGTGAAGGTTCTTGTTGCTTTTTTGAAACTAAATTAGTGATGTTTGGGTTGATGTTACTACTAAGTTGTAGTCTCAGATCGGATTCCACTTGTAATCTGTTTCTGTATTTGTTTTAGTATAAACAAGAGCAGAGAATGCCTTTTCACAGAGGTATGTGGTTAAGAAAATCAGTAAATGTTTCATTGCTTCTTCTGATATTTCCTTTTAATATTTCTTTACATTCTTCCAAAAACTTGATAAAGAGGATTCTTTAAAATAACATTTCAATGCTGAATCACAAGAAATTTTTATTAATTGGTTTTCCTGTGCCGTTGTCAAGCCAGTAATATCAGGAACATCTGTGTTAAAAGGGTTTGATATCCAATTTTTATGATAATCAAATGATTTTACTGAAATCTCTTGATGGAAGTTCATTTTGAATAATAATTAAATAAAACGATGTTTTTTTAACAACTTCCACTTTTGTCTTTGTTTAGACAGCGACCGGTTTCGCCAGGCTCGCTGGCATCGACAGACTGGTCAGACCAGACAGACCAGTCTGTCGATGCCAGCGAGCCTGGCGAAACCGTTCGCTGTCTAAATAAAGACAAAAGTGGAAGTAGTTAAAAAACATCGTTTTATTTAATTATTATCCAATTTTTATTTTTGTCGGGTACTGGAAAATAATCCCGAAACGAAGACCGTGATAATGATTACGAGACTTTTGGTGGCATTTATTTATTATTGTTAAATGTCCCACGGATGTGACTGCGGACCCCCATACATATACCACAGGTTAGGAAACACTGCCCTAGACCACCACCCTATTAATTTCTCGCGATGATGAAGGTATAGAGCAGAGGTTCCCAAACTTTTTTTCCCCGTAGACCCCTTTCCGATTTCTTATATTTTGTGTAGACCCCCTGCTTTCCTAAAATTTACTTTTTAGGCCAAAAAAAAATCCGAAACAAAAAAGCCGGAATTCGTTGTCGAATGACCTAAAAAAAAAGTCGGCGACAATTTCGATATTCCTTTTGCGTTTCAATATTCGGCTTCAATTTAGTTGAACCATCTCGTGAACCCCCATTTACATCTCATGGACCTCTAATTTTTTTACAAATGTCGTAGACCCCTTGCAAGTTGTTGTAGACCCCTGGGAGTCTATATAGACCACTTAGAGAATCACTGGTGTAGAGCCTCCGAAACATGTCGAGAAAAAAAAAATCGAAAGTGGAAATAACAGTGTTTTAATTAAAAAAAATAGTCAATTTTTCTGGCTAAAACACTGATACTATTATTTTGGTATGAAGCCATCACTTTGTGGAGTTATCAATATTTAAATTGAATACACATTAATTTGTTAAAACCACTTTTATTTTTGAGTTCGTCGACCGGTTTCGCTCACAACCGAGCTTCCTCAGGACTGATTAATAACTAAACTTAAAATTAAATACAATATCATGGCTTAGGACTAGAGGAAGATGGGACTAGAGTGTTAGAGTGAGAAGACTGTGGGTGATAAGGAATTGACAGAAGAGAGTGGGGAGGATTAGGCAGTGGTACAGGGTTGTTCAGAGGGAACATATTTAAAATAGGGCTGTAGGACAAATTGGTTTGGTTATTTATTATTTTACAATTAGAATTTATTGATTTTTTAATCTCTAGTGCTTCTAGGTTGTTGAGTTTTATTCCGTTGCTGTTTTTATGTCCTAACCTAACCAATAACCAATTTGTCCTACAGCCCTATTTTAAATATGTTCCCTCTGAACAACCCTGTACCACTGCCTAATCCTCCCCACTCTCTTCTGTCAATTCCTTATCACCCACAGTCTTCTCACTCTAACACTCTAGTCCCATCTTCCTCTAGTCCTAAGCCATGATATTGTATTTAATTTTAAGTTTAGTTATAAATCAGTCCTGAGGAAGCTCGGTTGTGAGCGAAACCGGTCGACGAACTCAAAAATAAAAGTGGTTTTAACAAATTAATGTGTATTCAATTTAAATACTGATACTATTAATTATTAAAATATAAAACGCTGTTTATGGTATCACATTTAAAAAAAATATATTTTTTGCCACAGCTGTTTCGTCAACCGATGTTGACATCATCAGGTGTCATAATATTTTTTATTGTCGCGAAAAAAAAAATGTGATATCATAAACAGCGTTTTATATTTTAACAGTTAATAGTGTTTTAATTCATAAATAATTCGTCTTTTTTTGCTGGGTCAGAACTTTGCTTAATGTCGCTATGTCTCCAGGTCGTGACGTGTCCAATCAGCAATTCGGAATGATGTTCCAGCGGCTTTTGAATATTTTTCTCCGTATTTTCATTAGGGTAATTTTCCAAGTGGGATTAATTGGTTTGTTTGCCCGAGACGTTAATTCTAATTGCATGGTTTCGTGCTAGCAGCTACAGACCGAAAGAACACACACTCGTAGATGTACGCGTCCTCTCGTAATTATCTAAAATTCTTTTAAATAATAATTTAATACTCTTTTTCTTGTTGTCCCTTAACTATCGGAGGTTGGACAGCATCATGGGTATTTCTACCCTTGATACAGCTTCAGTGTCTTGCCTGCTATCGTCCTCAGTGTCTTCATTTCGGAAGTCCTAAAAACTTGTTTGGTCCTTACTGTGTCTGCCCTTGCTTCGACGCCATATGTTATTATTGGTCTTACGCATGCTTTATAGATTCTCATCAGGGCTTGTATTTCTTCCGCAGATCAGCTCCTCCCACCAGGTCTATGCCTAGATACTCGCTCATGTTAGAGAGGGTTCATAAAAGATTTCTGAGATATCTCTACATGAGAGAGTTTGGTAGCTATCAGTGGCTTTATCCCACTGCATTCCTCTTGGGCATTCTGGGGACCAATAGTTTGCAGATAAGAAGAGAGATGGGTGCACACTTACCTATTTCTTCAGACTTATCAGGGGAATCTTTGAGAACTCTGTTATCTTGGAGGCTATCCATCTTTATGTTCCAGATGGTTATCTTCGACAGCGCCAGCACAGACTGTTTTATCTCCCAGCATGCAGAACCAACCTGCCTCTGGTGATGCCGGTGGGGAGAGCAATCAAACTATTGAACATGATCGCTTCGCAGATCGACATCTTTCATATTCGTGAAAGTACGTTCAGAAGACAAATACTCTTGACTTTGGAGAGTATCTTGTATTCCTAATGTCGAACCATCTCACATGCGTTCCTGGTATTATATATTTTTTATGTTTTACCTGTTCTCAAAAGATGCCTTAAACTATTATATAATATAATTGTTGTTTGTAATATCTTTTGAGAAAATAAACTGATATGATTGATTTGATTTGATTTGATACCTAAAGGTTCGACCTGTTCTATGGGTTGATTTTTTATAACCAGGTTATATGTTTTGGGTGTTTTGGAAAATGTCATACATTTTGTTTTTTCGATAGAGATCGTTATGTTGTATTTCTTACAGGCGTGATGTAGTCTGTCTAGCATTTTTTGTGAGTCATTATTCTTTTCAGCTATGATTATAGTATCATCTATTCATATATACTATTTATTCTTCCAAAAGGCATCCCTTAGGCAGCCAGACCCAACTGCAGGTCAGTGAGAGCTCAGCTGTTCACCCTAATTCGAATTTGGAAAACACACGATACGCTTTTGTTTATTTTCACTAGATCGCGTCGCACGTCATCTGTTGTTGGTCGTATTCTAGAACATTTTCAAACCGGTTGATTTGATTAACGCTGTAGAGTATATTGCAAGGCCGGCGAGAGAGGACATAACAGATTTTGCCACGTGGTCCAACGTTCGGGAGGAGTGGAACTGTCACGTGCTTTAGTGGGCAAATCAAATTTTATTTAAATACACCCTATTCGATTCCATATCTAGTGGCTGTGTGGACTCGAGCTAGCGTTCCTGATTTCTTTGAGGTGATTCCAGGATTTCTAACCATACAGCTTGCGTAAGATATTAATTAATTAATTTATTTTTAATGAGATCTCTGAGACGAATGTGTGAATTTCGCTATCGGATTATACTGATTTATGACAATATAATTCAAATTCAAAGTAAAAGTCATAAAAACCTTTTGTAAATTATGAAAATTTGGAGCAAGTAGGGTAAAGTTTTGGGTAAAAACCTAGTCGTTTTAAGATTTCAGGTTCAATAAATTATCTATTTTTTTTAAATAATTAAAACAAAAAAAAAATTATACAAAATTTCTTTATTATTATGTATTTAGTGTGCTTCCATTTGTGTTTATGTTCGACCGGTTTCGGCAGCTTGCTGCCATCTTCTGATACCTACATCAAAATTGATTTGGTTTCACCCCCCACTATCATTAATTATATAAATCAAATAAATTTTGATGTAGGTACCAGAAGATGGCAGCAAACTGCCGAAACCGGTCGAACGTAAACACGAGTGGAAGCACACTAAATACATAATAATAACGAAATTTTGTATCAAAATATTTTTGTTTTCATTATTTAAAATTAACTTTTACCAAGAAATTTCAATTTAAACATTAATTATGTAACATTTTGAATGTATACAAATACTTGTAGACAAATACTGGATTTTACCCATTGCGGGTTAACCATTTTTAAGGATAAATTGTATTTCAAAAGAGTCGAATATGTAAATTGTTTTCTGGGAACAGAATATGGTGGTCGAGGCGCTTACAGGACTTATGACCTGTCATTGGTTGGGTTAAGCGATCGCTTTATGTTAACAACATTTCTCATTCCGCCCTTCTTACGACCACCACGTCTGACACCGTCTAACATAAAGCGATCGCTTAACCCAACCAATGATATGTCTTGTAAGTCTTATAAGCGCCTCGATCACCATATTCTGTTCCCAGACAACAATTTACATCTTCGTCTCTATTGAGATACAATTAATCCTTAAAAATTAATTATCTATTTTTTTAAATCATTTATCCCTTTCAAATATCACTCAATGTTTTTGTCACATTTTCCTGCACCAAGTTTTTATATAGAGACCAAAGCAATCGAATGCATTGATTTTGGTAACGCTCTCTGGTGACTTTGGATTTCAGAAGTCGATCGTGTGTTATGTCTGTGAATAAACCTGTGAAATGTCCGTATGTACCGCTTCCTCACTTTAACCTCTACTTTCGCAGGAAGAAGAAGTATTGAGAAGACCGGAGAACACGCGGAGGGATTCCGGTATCGGAAGATGATCCCTTAAAAAGAATCCACATCACCGAGAAAGCGCATGGACACAAGCTTTGAAATTATTAAAATGGGCGAACCAGATATTAAAAAGAGAAGAATGGACTCACCGAACGAGACAGCTGATATCGTGGATGAAAAAGAAGAGATTGAAAGGATCATTGCCGACATGAAGTATTCATCCAAAAACTTAAAGCCTGTTTTATCTGAAGAAATCACGGAACAGCTTCCGAGAGTCGATTTTTATGTGGGAGCAATCTTAGATAGGAAGTTCACAAATAAAGTTATTTTGGGTTTAAATCAGTATTTACCCCTTTGTAATGAGTATTCTCATTTGAAAAGAGTTAGCGGAAATGCTATTTTGATTTATCCGACGAGCACAAAGACTGCTGAAGATATCGTAGCAGATCTGACTGAAAAGGGTTTTGAATTGTCTGAATACGTTGATGCCGATTTCAAAATCTGTCCAGTTGTCGGTAAACCGCCTCTCGTTCGCAGCCAATTCGAAGCTGCGCAAAGGTTGTGGCCATGCAATTTCCACCCGGATAAATACAACGAAAGATTAGTTAGCGGGGAATTTTTTGATACGCAAGATATAGAAAAACATAGAAGATATATGGCCTTAGCGTATGAAGTAGCAGAAATATACGAAGGCGCTAAAATAAAAGCTGACGATGCCGTGGAATACACTGATCCTATTAATGATGCGATAACAGACGACGCGCTTGAAAATGACGGTGATCAAAAACAAGGCACTAAAACAAGATTCGAAATCATTAAACAACAGTTGTTAGAGTTGAGAGGAGTCGTGATTGTTGATCCAGTCATAGAATCAATAGTAGCAGTGGGGTACGATAGAAGAAACATTAACCCTTGCCAGCATCCCATCATGATAGCCATAGACAATGTGGCAAGAAGTCAACACGGCGGTGCCTGGAAGGACAACAGCATGTTTGCAGAAGAGCTCCCGGACTTTAGAGACTGCGAATTGGTGTTCGACGGAGTGCCGAAGATGTTTAGGAACATCTTGAACACGAGCTATGAAAACCTTAAGTTTGGAGCTCAGCAGACGATCAGACGGCCAGAAAACAAGAAGTTCAACAGCTTTCCGAATCTGAATGACGCGAGACATTTTGCGGATTTTAAGACAGACGCTGGCAAATCAAAGACTTTGGATAGATTTACAACGAGCACAGATATGTCTACTAGTTCTGATGGTGTTGATGATGTTGGGAAGCCTTCTGGACCGTATTTATGCACTGGATATGATGTTTATACAACGAATGAACCCTGCATCATGTGTTCTATGGCACTCATTCACAGCAGGGCCAAAAGAGTTTTTTTCGGACTAAAAAATGAAAGCAATGGAGCTTTGGATTCCATAAGCAAATTACACACAACAGCGGCTTTGAACCATCATTACGAAGTGTTTACGGGTTTTTTTGAAAACCCCTTATCTTAACAATTGAAATTCACATTTTAAACATTTGACGAAGTTCTGAAATAAAGAAAATTAACATATTATTAGTTCAATAATACAATTTATTCCAAAATCGAAACTATACGCTTCTTCCTCTTCCTTGGTATAGACCTATGTAGTCTGTACTCTCGAGGTTTCCTCCTCTTGTGTGGTAGATTCTCAGCTGTCCTTCCATCTTTTAAGAGGTCTTTCACGAGGACAAGTCCCGTGAGGCTGATTATGTAGTGCAATATAGGGGAGTCTGGTGGTGTCCATTCTTTGGACACGACAATGCCAGTTCTTCATATGTCTATTCCATCTTATAATATTCTCAGCCTTACATATCTCTCTTATTTTGGTGTTCGTCACGTGATCTCTTAGTGTCTTCTTGATGCCTTCGCGCGAAATTAAACGCGTTTTAATAAATATGTTTTCAAAAGACTTCTTATTTTTCACATTTAATCATTATTTCAAGATCTATTGACAAGTGGACATCATAAGCTCCAACACATTACGTCGTTTGATCAGAAGCCAAGCTTATTGCCCACAAAATACCTGATGATTTATTTAATCGTTTCTTATTTATTTATTTATTTATTGTTTCTTGAACAATGAATAAATCAAATCAAATCAGTTTATTTCTCAAAGATATACAAACAAATAGTAAAGGGTAAAGCATCTATTGAAAACAGGTAAAATATGATGGAAAACTCCATATTAAATAGTTAGTATGAATGAAATCGTCTGTTTTATACAAGTTTTACTATATTTGATGTGAATGACATGTTTCGCCTGTCTAATGCATTATCAAATGACACATTTGATAATGTCATAAATCGGCGAAATATGTCATTCCCATAAACGATAATAAAACTTCTAGATAATTATTAAATAAAACGATGTTTTTTAACTAATTCCATTTTTGTCTTTATTTCGACAGCGACCGGTTTCGCCAGGCTCGCTGGCATCGACAGACTGATGAAACTACTGTAAACTAGTCCTTTATATACATACAGATCTGGGGTGGTAAACATGAATCTGTACAAAAATAATCTTGTAATTCACTGAATTTACATAAATATTTGAAGATTATTTTTATATAGAATCATGTTTACCACCCCTGATCTGTATGTATATAAAGAACTTAGCTTACAATAGTGTCACCAGTCTGTCGATGCCAGCGAGGCTATCGAAACCGGTCGCTGTCGAAATAAAGACAAAAGTGGAAGTAGTTAAAAAAACATCGTTTTATTTAATTATTATTTAAAATGAACTTCGATCGAGAGATTTCAGTAAAATCATTTGATTATTTTAAAAACTTCTAGAAAAATAAACGTCTTCATTCATATTAATTAATTAACGATTCTCATTGGAAACAAGATCATTACTATATTTAGTTTATAAATATATATGTAGACAATCAAATATTTTGTTTCACCATTTAATTTACGGTTTCGCTGCGAGCTTCCTCAGGGAAACATAACTTAGTTTAAGGATTAATTGTATCTCAATAGAGACGATGATGCAAATTGGAAACAGAATATGGTGGTCGAGGCGTTTACAGGACTTATGACCTGTCATTGGTTGGGTTAAGCGCACGCTTTATGTAATACAACATTCCCCATTCCGTCCTTCTTACGACCACCACGTCTGACAAATTTTTGAAAGATGTATCATCTTCTTCTTCCTCAGCCTATTCCCGTCCACTCCTGGACAAAGGCCTCCTCCATTTGCTTCCATGTCATTCTGTCCTGTGCAGACTGCATCCAGGTTATTCCGACGTGTCTGTTTAGATCACCCTTCCACCGTAGTTGTGGTCGCCCTGCACTTCTCTTCGCCGTCAATAGTCTCCAAGTCAGCAGTCTTCTTGTCCATTTTTCATCTGAGCTTCTGGCTACGTGACCCGCCCATTGCCATTTTAGAGTCGCCACCCGGTGGATGATGTCATTGACCTTTGTTTTTTCTCTCACCGTATCGTTTCTGACTCTGTCTCTTAGGCTTATTCCTAACATGGCTCTTTCCATGGCTCTTTGGGTCACTCGCAGTTTCTCGGCACTTTTTTTGGACAATGTAACAGTTTCAAGACCATAAGTACAAATTGGCAGAACGCAGGCTTCATAGACTTTTCGTTTTAGGTTGATCGGTATTTTCCGGTTTTTAAGGATGTAGCTCAGGTTTCTGAAAGCTGCCTAGCTTAGTCCAATTTTTCTTTTTAGCTCTGCGGCCTGGTTTATGCTACAATGTTGGACTACACTTCACATTTTTTAGTTCAAACTACACTAGCGCCATCTATTAAGATTGGATTAAGCACTAAGCAGAAGATCTTTATTAATCAAATTATAAACTTAGTTAAATTATAAATTGGAATAAGCATTAAGCAGAAGATTTTTATTAATTAAATTATAAACTTAGTTTGTTTTGTTATACTTAGGTAGCTCCGCTTCTAGCGAAACCGGTTGGTAGTTTTACAGAAATGTGGTGTCAAAAAAAAAATATTCTGGTGTTTCATTTATTTATAAAAGTGTCACATTACAAATGAGGTGAATCAAACGAAAGTGTATTAAGTTTATTTTAAATGTGGTGACATCAAAATGTTAAACTTTTTAACAATACATTTATATTATTTTTCATATCTATAATATTTCAAATATTAAAAAAATTAATAAAACAACGACTCTAAATTTATTATATAATATTTTGAAAATTAATAAAAGACTGACTAATAAACTTGTGTTTTTTTTTGTTCCAATTTCAAATAATTATAAATCCAATATGGAAATCATCCCCTTGATGCAAATGTTAAAGATTTTCTTTATTTTATTTTTTTACGTGGCACAATTAAATCAATAAAATATTAAAATATAGACTGCGTGCATGATACGATAATAATAATAATAATAATATTAAATAATAATTAAATAAAACGATGTTTTTTAACTACTTCCACTTTTGTCTTTATTTAGACAGCGACCGGTTTCGCCAGGCTCGCTGGCATCGACAGACTGGTAACACTATTGTAAACTTAGTCCTTTATATACATACAGATCAGGGGTGGTAAACATGATTCTATACAAAATTAATCTTCAAATATTTATGTAAAATTTTTTCTGAATTTAACTATTGGTATTACAGGTATTCTTGGAGGTTCGTGTTTAATACAATGGGTTTTAATTTTTATTATCTCTTACATATTCATATATAATTTTTGAAAAAATGGTAATTTTGTTTAAATTTTTACTGAATTTAAATATTATATGTTATAGTTCTTGGTCCGTAAGGTTGGCCGCGCCTTATTCGGTTTTCCCAATCCATATAGCTGCTAGGGTCTGGAATCAATCAAAAACACATTTTGGGCAGTAATCGATTCCAGGAATATTTTTTATTTTTTATTTCTTTATATGGAATCGATTACTGAAAATGAAATGAAATACTTCAAAAAATCATTACAACTTCCTCCACTATATTACAGAAATCATTATTTTTACTAGAAAAAATGTATTACTAGCGAAAATGGCCGTTCACAATGGAGTTCTAGTCCCAACCCTTATGTACGGAAGCGAAGCATGGAACTGGCAGAAGAAAGTTGAGAGCAGAATAAATGTGGTAAAGATGAGGTCCTTAAGACGCATGTGTGGTAGAACGATATATAACAGAATCTCAAATGCTGATATTAGGAAGGAATGTAGAGCGAAAGAAGGTATAATGAACAAAATTATGAAAGGATCGCTGCGTTGGTTCGGACATATGGAGCGCGTGGGTGAAAAAATAATGGTTTAAAAAGTATACGTTAACGATGTAAATGGAGTAAGGAGTCGAGGTAGACCGAGGAAAACATGACATGACCAAATTAATCAAATATTAAAGGTTGGTCATGTCAGAAGCCGGAAGAATCGACGTGCGTGTATGACTCGCTGTATGAATGCGGAGGAAGCTAGAGAGGTATGTCAGGATAGAGTAGTATGGCGGTCCGGTCATGATCAAAACAAATATATGTTAACGATGTAAAGGGAACTAGATATAGATAAAGACCGAGGAAAACGTGGCACTATCAAATGAATCAAATATTGAATGTCGGCCACGTGAGGAGTCGGAGAAATCGACGTGCGTGCATGACATGATGTATGAATGTTGAGGAAGCGAGAGAAGTATGTCAGGGATGAAAAGTGTGGCAGTCCATTCTTTCTGCCTTCTCCTTCGGAGAGTCGGCGTGATGGTTAGTTAGTTAATTTATTTCAATTTATATATTTAATCAAATAAATCAATTATTTATTAAATTAATCATTTTAAAGGTTGGTCATGTTAGAAGTCTTAAGAATCGACGTGCGTGTATGACTCGCTGTATAAAGATGGAGGAACCTAGAGAGGTGTGCCAGGTTAGAGTAGTGTGGCGGTCCATTCTCTCTGCCGACCCCTGCGGAGAAACGGCGTGATGGTTTGTTGTTGTTGTTGTTTTTGTTGTTAAATATATATATGAAAACAGTTTAGAATTACAATTGTCTGATTGACTTCGTTTGCGAATCCGTGATCGGCGGAGATTACCGAAGACGTCTCGTGACGTCAGCGGGCGCCGTCCGCGATCTAATGGGCGAACGCCTCCGATTGGTCCGATGTTTGACCCTTGGGCCAATCTCGTTAAAGAAAACAGTTGACAGTCGGCTCGGTTCGATTTTCAAATTGCTGTCACATAAATAATAATGATATGTGTAAACGTAATAAGTGGAACGCGGTATGAATAGACGGTACAAATTTTTAAACTACTAAAGCAGTGTCCACAAATGACTCCACCCCAATCTTGCTCCACGGTGTCCCCCTTGTGACCACGACCAGCTTCTGCTACCTCGGTAGTATGATAGCAGGCTCAGGAGGTACGGAGGAGGATGTAGCCAGCAGACTTGACAAGGCAAGGGGAGCTTTCGCTATGCTTCGCCCTGTATGGCGCTCCGGTATCATTTCGAGAAAGCTCAAGCTCCAAGTATTCAGCAGTAACGTTAAAAGCGTACTGCTGTACGGATGTGAGACTTGGAAATCTACCGCAGACGTTATTGGTAAACTCCAGGTGTTTATAAATAGGTGCCTTCGCTCAATATTCAAAATCTATTGGCCCCAAACAGTGTCAAATGCCGTTCTCTGGACCATAGCAGGCGAAAAGCCAAGTAGAGAACAAGTCGATAGGCGCAAATGGCAGTGGATCGGTCACACTCTGAGACGGAACCCAGCCTGCATCGCTCAGGGCGCACTAGACTGGTCCCCTATGGGAGGAAAGAGAAAGCGAGGCAGACCTAGAGCCACTTGGAGAAGAACCCTGCAGGACGAGGTTAAGGCAGCAGGTCTCACTTGGGACGATGTTAAGCATCAGGCATGCGATAGAGTCGGGTGGAGAAGATTCCTTGAGGCCCTATGCACCACGGAGGTGTGACAGGACAAAAAGAAGAATAAGAAGAAAGCATTACTCCGACTGGTTATGCAGAGAGGCGGAGGCATCTAGACTTTGAGACCAGAGATGTGAAGAGAAGAAAAGAGGGACCTTTGGGATACAGTGGCGGTTCCACTACCTAGTCTTCCCTTGGTTATTGTTACTCGAACAATGATATAAAATGTTCCATATTGTTATATACTTCTTAGTACAAAACATTCACTTTATTAAAAAATTAAAATTAAATACCAAATATGTTACTAACTAACCATCACGCCGTCTCTCCGAAGGGGTAGGCAGAAAGAACGGACTGCCACCATTTTCTTTTCTGACATATTTCTCTCGCTTCCTCAACATTCATACATCGTGTCATGCACGCGCGTCGATTTCTATGACTCCTCACATGGCCGACATTCAATATTTGATTTATTTGATCGTGCTACGTTTTCCTCGGTCTTCCTCTATTTCTAGTTCAATTTACATCGTTAACATATACTTTTTACCATTCTTTCTTAATTTATTCTTTCCATATGTCCAAACTATCTTAATGATCCTTTCATTATTTTGTTTATAACACCATCATTCGCACCGCATTCACTTAATATATTTTCATTCGACACTCTATCATACACAGAGTATCCACACATTCATCCTCCTCACATGGCCGACATTCAATATTTGTTTTATTGCTCTATTTCTGGTTCCATTTACATGGTTCACATATACTTTTTTTACCATTCTTTTTTCATTCATTCTTTCCATATGTCCAAACCATTAAATTATATTTTCATTCGACACTATATCATACACAGAGTATCCACACATTCGTCTCAGAGATCTCATTTCTACTGCATTTATTCTACTTTTATCCTTCTTTTCACAGTTCCATGCTTCACTTCCATACATAAGGGTCGGTAGAAGAACACCATTGTGCACTGCCATTCTAGCTTTTTTGGATAGGTTTTTGTTTGCGATGACAACTTTAAGTGCACCATTCACTTTGCTGCCTGCCCCAACCCTTCTTTCAATATCCCTCTCCACTCGCCCATCTCTTGTAAACATACTACCCAAATACACGAACTCATCTACTTGCTCCAAATTTTCACCATTCACGCTAATGTTGCAGACTGTCATGGTTTCTTCCTTTTCAAAAAACATTACCTTGGACTTATTAACATTCATCATCAGATCATTTCGCATGCATACCTCATACATACAATTCACCAGGACTTGTAGTTCATGCTCGTTGTCTGCAAGTAGGACAGCGTCATCCGCATATAAGAGACAGCTTACCGACACTCCGCTCATTTTGGCACCTACATCCAACCCTTTCAGCTCTTTCATACATTTGTCCATATACAGGTTGGGGACATTACGCAACCCTGTTTGACACCTTTATTGATACCAAACCAGGCTGTAAGATCTCCATTTACTCTGACACTAGCAGTGCTTTCCGTGTATAGCGACTTGTAATAATTGCCGTGATCAGTTTTGTACTTATTCCATATTCAGACAATATTTTCCACAACTTTACTCTATTAAAAATGTTAAGTAATATTAGGTTTGATACATTTCTAATTTATATATCTTTTTTTTTCAGGACTTCAAGAAAACGCAAAATATTGATAAATATTTTTCTACGTGTTATTTAAATAGTAAACAAAATTATTTAATATAGATACTAACCAGTTTAACGTTTTGGTTCAAGTTATTCAAAATGCGATAATGAAGGTTAATATTAAAAATACATAATTATCAGCATTCAAACATTTCCTTATCGTACTAAACATACAAAATATTCCATCGATCAGCGAATGTCAATTCAAGAGGCGCTCTCCGCAGTGAATATCAATCTGTGAGTATCTACGTAACCCTTTTGAAGACTCAGAATTCAATAGAAATGAAAAGGAATAAAAAAAATGATGATCAAAGTCATATAATTGAAAACAAATGTGAAAAAAACATTTTATAATAAGGGTTAATTTAAAAAGCACAAAACAAGTCTTGAGTTTTTAAAATATAATTCAAACATCAATATTTTATGTATTAAATTGATAACTGAAGATACACAATTAAAAAAAAATCATTTTAGAACCAAGTTAATTTATTTAGATTTTTATTATGAATCAATAACATAGTATATTTTAAATTGTCATTAAAAGCATAAATAAAATTTTTATGTGACAATTAGGTTACAATTTCGTGGCGTGACAATTTGAAAATATGTTATAAACATCTTTCCTAAAAGTGCATTTTAAAAATGGTGAATACAATAATGTTTTTAATTCAGTGACCAAGTTTCTAAGTGACACAAAATATTGATTTTTAAGATACACAGTGACTATCGCAATCCAGTGCCTTGAAATTGTGGACCACAGTGTTTCGCAGTTGGAGATAATTTTTCAAAATATTTTTAAGTAAAAACAGTTTTAATATTCGTGTATATGCACGCGCAGTCAGCGTCACGCTTGCATTCCACATAGGCTGTCGAATGGCACAAAACGAGAGGCAGTTTTTGGAGAAGAAGAAGAGGAAATTCGACCTCCAGTATTCTGTTCAAGGCTTCTGAGGAAATCTCTCTAAGGTAATTTTAACAATCGTATTTAATCGAATATTTTTGTTGTGAAATATCAGTTATGACTCGCTGTATGAATGTGGAGGAAGCTAGAGAGGTGTGTTAGGATAGAGTAGTGCGGCGGTCCATTCTCTCTGCCTACCCCTCCGGGGAAACGGCGTGATGGTTTGTTGTTGTTGTTGTTGTTGTTGTAAATATCAGTTTGATCAATATTGTTAACATTCTGACTAATGCAAACTAAAATCAAACTATGGTAACTATGGTTACTATGGTAACAATGGTGTCTACGATTACTATTGTTTATATGGTTACTATGGCTATTTTGGTACCTTGGTTACCACGGTTACTATGACAACTATTGGTACTACGGTTATTATGGTTACTATGGTTAATATGGTTACAATGGTTATGGTTACTTTGGTCACTATGTTTTTCTTTGGTTACTATGTTTTCTTTGGTTACTATGGTTAATATGGTAACTATGGTTTGTATGGTTTCTTGGAACTTTTGGTACGCTTGTTGTTAATTTGCCATTTCATAAAATTTTTGGCATAGGCATTTTAAAACAGAGTATGGACGTTTCTGCGGACCGGCAGTTGAAAGCCACTGCCTTAGACCACAGTCAAACGTTCCCTCCGCATATAGAAACTTGTCATTAATTACCACCAGCGCTGGAGATGGTGTGACGTCGCGCGGACAAACGGCCCGCCTTATCAGATTGCTCTCAATTAGCGCCGAGACCGCGGAGAGGCTCATCATTGGCTGGCTGATCCCAGGGTTCAAGGTCCGGGCCAGCCTCTCATCTCATTGCGGAATTGATCGTAATTTTAATCGCTTTAGGTATGCCAAAAATAATCCGCAATTAGTGGCATCTCACAACTACCACTCTCACAGCAAAGTGTGGCCACAAATTAAAAAGAACACAACGATCCATGGAAAGGCAAATGCTTGGCTTGGGTCTCAGAGACAATATAAGAAATGAAGCAATAAGACGCCCAACTAGAGTTGCCTACATCATGGATCATAGAGCTAAATTGTAGTGGAAGTGGATTGGACATATAGCAAGATAGGGCAGTACCCGATGGACATCCAAAGGCCTTGGACAAAGAATAGGAGTATTGGGAGGCCACCTATTATAAAGGATGGACTGACGACATTGCCTGAATAGCTGGAACAACCTGGAAGCAGAAGGGAAATAGTAGAGGCCTATTTCCATCAGTGAAGGCTGAAGAAGATGTAGAGAAATGTCATATTCGCAGACTTGGTGTATCAACATTTTCCCTTGTCATTGTTCTACGAATCCAACGCGATGACAGCGATTAACAATTGTTCTTCTTTGCCAATTGCCAACATACCTGCCATTGTCGATATGATATCACTGTTTTCTACGTTATTCTGCTTCTTTTTATAATAAAAAAATTGATAATTGATAGAACGCCATTTTTATGAATTACTCATCTCAAGGACGCTGTAGAAAATGCTCCGTTTTACGAACTAGTTAAAAAATAAACATATTTTGTATGAGGGCTGCACTCAACGCAGTCGATCAACCCATCTTATCAGGAAAGGATAATTTGAAAAGGTGCGTTTTGAGTCTCGATCTAAACTCTGACTGATTCTCAAAGCACTTAAGGTCTGCTGGAAGATTGTTCCAGGCTGAAGGGCCGGCTACCGCGAAGGCTTGGTCGCCAGAGTTTGTGCTAGGACAGCGTTTTGGCACAGTCAATCTACCGATCGCAGAAGTCTTAGCTGATCGCAATGTAGACTGTAGGCATTCAGGTTCTCGTTGATTCAGAGTTCAGATATATAAGCTGGTACCATACCATGCAACGCCTTGAAGACCGTCCAGCAGAGCTTGTATTGTATCCTTTCTGGACATTTCAGCCAGTGGAGCTCCTCAAGATGCTGTGTTATGTGACATTCGGCACACCTGTTATCAGTCTTGGTGCTGCGTTGAATGCAAACTGGAGTTTATTAGTTTGCTGTTCGGGGATGTTGGCGTAGACTCCATTGCAGTAATCTAGTCGTGATACAAAGAAGGAATTGATTAGTGTTTTAAAACTGTCAACGGGAATATTTCTTTTTATGGATCTTAATTAATTTATTTATTTACTTGAAATAGTACACATGTACACAACTCATGTTCTAATAGAAACAATTTAACATTCAATTATAATAATAAGGTTACAATATAAGGTTACATTTTGTTTACATATTTATTTAATTCTATTCTAAAATTTTTTATGCTCTGCACACTTTTCACATCTTCCGGTATATCTTCATAAATGTTAAATGCTTTATACACAAGAGAATTCTGAGATTTGTTTTTTTTTCTGAATGGGAGCCTTAGTTTATTTTTCTTTCTTGTTTCATATTGATGTTCATGTTGGTTACTTATTATCTTCCTTAAAACTTCTTGGGAGGTGTGCCCATTAACAATTTTGTGAAGTAGTAATAAAACGTTGTGTGTAATTATTTTTTTAAATTGCGTAATTTTTAGCTTTTTAAGCATCACTTTAATTCTGGCATATCCGCTTCTTCTCAAAATTATTCTCATTGCCTTATTCTGACGCCGCACCAGGGTTGCTGACGTCGTGGACCGAGTGCCAAAATTGAAATGGCAATGGGCTGGACACTTGACTAGACAGGGTGGCAACAGATGGGCTCCCAGGATACTCAGTTGGAGACCATGGGCAAATAGGCGAAGTGTCGGAAGGCCACCGATGAGATGGACCGATGATATTGTCAAAAGGGTTGGAAAATCTTGGATGCAAAGGGGGCAGGATTGAGACGAGTGGAGGAAATTGGAAGAGGCCTATATCCAGCAGTGGAGGGAAGAAGGCTGGTGGTCATCGGTGGTGGTCTAGGGGATAGAACGCTTGGCTCCTGATCCAGGGGACTTGGGTTCAAGCCTGGACACGACCAGATTCCTTCTTTATAATAATGAGCTATTTTCTGCTCACATTGAAGATTGTAAAAATAAATTCTAATGTCATTGATTCAAATCTTTGATATTAGTATTTTTAAAGGCTACGAAGAAGAAGAAGAAGAAGTCTGCACAAGACAGAGTGACATGGAAGCGACTGGAGGAGGCCTTTGTTCAGTAGTGGACGAGAATAGGCTGAGAAAAAAGAATAAAATAAGAAAATTATGAAATTTCGGTACCCTATTCGAGATGGCCCACATCTGCTATCCGTAGTGTGTGGCGCCCATTAGATACGTTGTCCGCAATGGGTGTCTCTTGATTCGACTATGCGAAATGCCTCAATTATCAGTAGAGCAGGCGTTCCCGCGCCGACCGCTATCTGCGTCTAAATCTTTCGTCCGCTATTTGACAGTCGCCCGTTCGGGTAGGAGAACGCGCCGTTACCACACCGCGCCGACCGAGCACGCGGACACCCAAATTTCGAACGTATCGGACGTATTTTGTTTCGCGCGTGTTTTATTTTTCCGTTTACTAGTTCTGTGTTTTAAAAAAATCTCTGTGAATGGAACCGCTTTGTTCGAATTAAAAAAAAACGAATCGCATTTTGATTTCTTTTGTTTAATTTCGGCCGCTCGGATGGAAAATTCTGCATTGTGAACACCGTAAACACATTTTTTGTGATTTTTTTGTATTATATTAGTCTGCAACATTAGCGTCAATGGTGAAAATTTGGAGCAAGTAGATAAGTTCGTGTATTTAGGTAGTACGTTAACAAAATATGGGCGAGTGGAGAGGGATATTGAAAGAAGGGTTGGGGCAGGCAACAAAGTGAATTGTGCACTTAAAGTTGTCATCACAAACAAAAACCTATCAAATCTAGAATGGAAGTGCACAATGGTGTTTTTCTACCGACCCTTATGTATGAAAGCGAAGCATGGAACTAGCAAAAGAAGGATGAAAGTAGAATAAATGCAGTAGAAATGAAATCTCTTATATGATACTATGTGTATGATAGAGTGTCGAGTAAGTGAATGCGGTGCGAATGATGGTGTAATCAACAAAATAATGAAAGGATCATTAAGATGGTTTGGACATATGGAAAGAATGAATGAAGAAAGAATGGTTAAATAGGTGTATGTTAATGACGTAAATGGAACCAGAAATAGAGGAAGACCGAGGAAAACGTGATACGATCAAATAAATCAAATATTGAATGTCGGGCATGTGAGGAGTCAGAGAAATCGACGCGCGTGCATGAAACGATGTATGAATGTTGAGGAATCTGTTCTCAGTAGATGTCTTAAACTATAATAATTGTTTGTATTGTCTTTTGAGAAAATAAACTGATTTGATTGATTGATTGATTGATTGAAGCGAGAGAAATATGTCAGGAAAGAAAAGTGTGGCAGTCCATTCTGGAGGGATACGGCGTGATCGTTAGTTAGTTAGTTTTTAGTAAAAATTTCTATAAACTGAGTAATTATGACGTGTTAATGACAAGATTGTTTTTGTAGGTATGGTCCTAAAACGGTCATAAAACGGTCTCCTGTCATTGTTGGGGAAAGTTTGGCCGACTTTTTGTCGTTTCCATGGGTGCCGGGTGTTATAATTATATTAGCACCACGCGTTGAGGCATCTACTTTGCCTCCAGATGTGTCTTATGATAATAAGTTTTCTTAATTCGAGGATATTAAGAAGTCGGGGAAATCGACGTGTGTGCATGATACGGTGTTAGAATGTTAAGGATTCGAGAGAAGTATGTAAGGAAACACAGTATGGCGGATCATCCTCTATGCTTATGCCTCCGGGGAAACGACGTGATGGTTAGTTAGTTAGTTAGATTAAAAACTTTTGTATATTAAAAAAAAACAAATTTTTATATATTTAATTTTTACACCACTTTATTTTGTTCATCAAACTGTCAACGAAAACTTCATGCGGTAGAAATGAGATCTCTTAGACGAATGTACGGTAAATCTGTATATGATAATGTCAAATGAACAATCGACTTGCGTGTATGACTCTTAGTACGAATGTTAAGGAAGCTAGAGAGGTGTGTCAGAACAGAGTAGTGATCCGCTTACCTCTGAAAAAAACGGCTGTAAGAAATTTTGATTAAATTTGTTTTAAATGCAATTAAGCTCGGAGGTATGTCAGGACAGAGAAGTATGGCGGTCCATCCTCTCTGCCTACCTCTCCAAAGAAACGGCGTGATGGTTAATTAGTTCGTTTCTAGAATATACAAGTCCTTTATTGTTACTTCATTGTTCCTTCATTGTTCCTATATTGTTCCTTCATTGTTCCTTCATTGTTTCTTCATTTTTCCTTCATTGTTCCTTTAATATTTCTATTGATTACTGTGCAACTATTCGTCTATATAATCCCTACATAATAGTTTCTCCCTGCATTTCCACTTCATAATCATCGTCTTCTTCTTTCATCATGACAGGTCCTGAAGTTGGTTTTTCCTTCGGGGCAATCATCCATCGTTAGCGAGCGAATTAGTTCCTCCACACTTCTAAGCCTTTCACTAATGTTTTAAAGCCGTGAATATGGTTTTCTGCCAATTCTACAACACCAACCCTCAGTCCAAATTGCTACATTTTTTACCTTTGCAATTTGCAACAGTTGTCTAGCAGCGTATTTCTGATCAGTGTCCAAATCTATCCAGGATATTCTATGCATTCTTCTTGCCTCTGTCCACTTCTCAAGTGTTACATTTGAAAATTCATTAATTTCTTTATCATCTCATGTTATTAAAACAATTTTATCACCAGTAATATTCCACCGAAGGCTGGGAGTATGAAAATAGATATAAGCATTTTTTATTGTATATTATTTTTGTATGTACCATATAACTTGTCTTGAAACCTTCAATATCTCTCTGGACCCCCCTCTAATGGATATCTAGTTTTGGTCTTCCTTCTCCTCACTCGAAAGTTAGCGGGGTTCATCTATTGCTAGTGTCTCTAGACCAACATGCATGGAGTCTCCGGCATCTCTCATCTTCCCTCTGCATAGTCGGTGTCCATATTATTGAAATATTTTATTGACATCCCCAAACTATCGTGCTTGGGGTTTCTTGGCGTATCTTCTGCCGTCATCTCATCTCCACTTTTGCACTAGCGAGATGCATCTATTAGTGTTCTTAAAAGTATCTTACAGATATCTAAAAACCACCATACATAAGGTATCTCAATGTTCCTTCTGTCATCTCTCATCTCCACTTCTGCACTAGCGAGATCCATCTATTACTGGTGTTCTTGAAAATATCTGGTGGATAATTTCAGACCTACATAGGGATTTATCAGCGTCTGTACTACCGTATCTTATTCCCACTCCTGGATCGGCGGGGTCCATCGTCTTCTTATTCCTCAGCCTATTCCCTTCCACTCCTGGACAAAGGCATCCTCCATTCGCTTCCATGTCACTCTGTCTTCTGCGACTGCATCCAGGTTATTCCGTGTTTGTTACATGTCTGTTCAGATCATCCTTCCACCGTAGTTGATGTCGCCCTGCACTTCTCCATCTATTACAGTGTTCTTAAAAATATCTTCTAGATATCCCCAAACTACTAATGTTCTTGAAAATATCTGACATTTGTCCCCAGATCAACGTGTTTGGGTTTTCCGACGTCTGTTCTGCCGTCTCTCACCTCCCCTTTTGTACTTCTTCTTCTTCCTCAGCCTATTCCCGTCCACTCCCGGACAAAGGCCTCCTCCATTCGCTCCCATGTCACTCTGTCTTGTGCAGACTGCCTCCAGGTTATTCCGACGTGTCTGTTCAGATCATCCTTCCACCGTAGTTGCGGTCGCCCTGCACTTCTCTTTGCCGTCCATCTGAGCTTCTGGCTACGTGACCTGCCCATTGTCATTTTAGAGTCGCCACCCGGTAGATGATGTCAGTGACCGTTGTTTTTTCTCTCACTGTATCGTTTCTGACTCTTTCTCTTAGGCTTATTCCTAACTTGGCTCTTTCCATGGCTCTTGGAGCCGACACCGTCTCCCGATGATCTCTTCTTTCTCCTCCTCCTCCTGTCTGCGGTATCGTCTCTGCGCTGTGCTTCAAAGTCCTGTATGCTTTTCTTCTTCTTCTTCAAGTGCCCTGTCGGGTCTCCCTAACGTTGGCGATGACCTCGGCGAACCTGTCCCTGTCCTGCGCCGCTCGGAACAGCTCTTCCACACTTCGGATGCCGGTCCACTCCCTCACGTTTCGCAGTCAGGACATTTATCTCCTTCTGGGCCTTTGGCGTCCCTCAATTTTCCCCTCCAATATCAGTTGGAGAAGGTGGTACTTTGCCCCAAGCAATATATGACCCAGATGTGAGATCTTTCGAACCTTGATAGTTGAGAACAATTCCCTGTCAACTCTAACTCGCCTCAGGACTTCGGTATTGGTAACCATGTCTGTCCAGGGAACTCTGAGCATTCGGCGATGGAACCACATTTCAAATGCTTCCAGTCTGTTCATTGAGTTCACTTTCAAGGTCCAAGTTTCACACCCGTACAATAAAACAGACCACACATAGCATTTGATCATTCTCTGGCGGAGTTTCAAGTTTACGTTATCATTGCAGAAGAGTGATTTCATTTTATTAAACGTAGCTCTTGCTGCTTCAATTCTGCATTTTATCTCTACATCTGGGTCAAGAGATTGCGTTAGTATGCTTTTATCTACTGTTATTCTCCACCTAGGTCGGTCTTCTGGACTCTCTATAAACATTAGCTAAAGAGAAGTTACTTTAAGATTAATTCTCTGACTTGGTGGTGCTAGACATATTTTTCCCAACGTCAATAGATTTCATTCTCTATTCTCCATTCTCTCTGCCTACCCCTGCAGATAAAAGACTGATGGTTTGTTTGTTTATTTTGTTTTCGATAGATTTTATCACTACTTTAGCGTTACTTATCATGGGATTACCCCAGTCCACCCTGATTGTAGAAAAAGTGACTTAAGCAGTTTTGAGCCACGGCACCAAATTACAAATTGTGTGTTTTCATAATTGTTTGGCTCCCTCTTTTATCTTATCGGCGCGTCACAAGTTTATTTAAATAATTTATTTTTGACACACGTATCTAACCTCTGCATGAATGTGTTCTTTGTATCGCTGGAGCAAATTTTCTCGTCTAATACATTTTTGGACTTTTCAATATTTTTATTTTTATTTTGATAAGGCAGGCGAGAATTTTACCTTAATATTCTTTCATTTTTTTATTATTGTTGTTTACCCTATAATACCTGCAATAATCGCACCGTGAGTGTAAAACCGAATTAAGTGCAAATATTGATTTTGGAGATATGGGAGTTTAAAGGTTTCATATTGCTTGGAATTTTTTTTTTTTAAATAAACCAATGATTTTCGGTTTATTAACCGAAAATTATTGGTTTATTAAAAAAAAACAGTTTTTCCAAGCAATATGAAACCTTTAAACTCCCAAATCTACAAAATGTATATTTGCACTTAATTCGGTTTTACACTCACGGTGCGATGTTAACGATGTAAAAGGAACCAGAAATAGAGAAAGACCGAGCAAAACGTGGCACGATCAAATAAATCAAATATTGAATGTCGGCCATGTGAGGAGTCAGAGAAATCTACGCGCGTGCATGACACGATGTATGAATGTTGAGGAAATATGTCAGGATAGAAAAGTGTGGCAGTCCATTCTTTCTGTCAACCCCTTCGGGGAGACGGCGTGATGGTTAGTTAGTTACTTAGTTATTTTTCATCCTTCTTATGCCAGCTCAAAGCTTCACTACCATATATAAGAATTGGCACTAGAGCTCAATTACGTACTGCCATCTTTGTTTCAGTGGATATTTTATAGACTTTAATTTATTTTTAAAATTACTATTAATTTAACTGATAAATTAAATTTATTTCAGATAAACACATGGGTATATGTGAATTTATATATTATCATAAATTTATCTCTTAAATATTCGTCATTATCGTAGCGTGATGCTAAGTTAGTTGACATAATCACGAATAAAATTGTTAACCAACTATTTAACCATCACGCCGTCTCCCCAAATGAGTATGCAGAAATAATGGACCGCCAAACTGTTCTTTCCTGACATACATCTATTGATTCCTTAACATTCATACGTTGTGTCTTGCAAGCACGTCGATTTCTCCGACTCCTACGTAACCGACATTCAATCTTCTTCTTTCGGTGCCGTGTCAGGTCCCCCCAACGTTGGCGATCACTGCAGCAGAGGCATCTCTTTCCTGCGCCACTTGGAACAGGTTCTGAACTCTTCTTATTCCTGTCCACTATTTGATGTTCCGCAGCCAGGACAGCTGTCTTCTACCAACTCCCCGACGTCCCTCCACTTTACCCATTAATATCAGTCGAAGGAGGTGGTACTTCTCTCTCTCCTTAGCACATGACCCAAATATGAGATTTTTCTAATTTTCACACTCGACAACAGCGCTCTATTGGCTCTGGCTCTCTGCAGTACGTCTGAATTACTGACCCTATCGGTCCACGGTATACGGAGCATTCTGCGGTATATCCACATCTCGAACGCTTCCAACCGGTTCATTACATTCACTAACAGAGTCCAGGTTTCGCCGCCATACAGTAGAACAGACCATATATGGTATAACATTTAATCATTATTTTTCGGAGTTTCAAGTTAAGATTATTATTCTAATTATTATTATTATTATTCTAAGAGATGTAATTTCTACTGCATTTATTTTGCTTTCATCCTTCTTTTACCAGTTCCATTCTTCGCTCGTGTACTAAATAGTTAAAGTCGAAAAAATCAACGTGGTAACATCGGACCTGTACGAATGTCTGAAGCGTATTTGGATTGATGGGTTTGGCAGGTGATTCTCTTTGTCTTTTACCCTGGAGACATAGCTTAAAGGTTAATGGGTTGGATCAATTGAAGAGCGTGCATGCCACGCTGTATAAATGAGAAAGATACATAAAAGGTTAGTCTAAGGCAGAGGTTCCCAAACTTTTTTGTCCCGTAGACCCCTTGCCGATTCTTTTATTTTGTGTAGACCCCCTGCTTCCCTTAAATTGATTTTTTTCAAGCCAAAAAAAATCGGAGTTTTTTGTCGATCATCGAAATCATTGCCGAATGAGGAAAAAAATGGTCGTCGAAGATTTCGATCGTCCAATTTTCCCAAATGAGCCTAAATATTAAAAAAAGGTCGCCAACGATTTCAATATTCAGCTTCAATTTAGTTAAACCATCTCGTGGGATCCCATTTGCATCAAATGGACCCCTATTTTTTTTACAATTGTCGTAGACCCCTTGTAAGTTGTCGTAGATCCCTGGGGGTCTATATATACCACTTTGGGAATCACTGGTCTAAGGGTTAGTCTTTTTTAACTTTCCCTAAGAGGTAATCTAATCTGTTTAAGAGGTAATCGAATTGATTTCACCTATACATTATTATAAACTTAAACCGATTAAAAAATAACTTAAAACCATCACGCCGTCTCCCTGGAGGGGTCGGTAGGAATAATGGACCGTCACATTGTTCTGTCTTGATGTACTTCTCTTGCTTCGAAGCGATGATTTGATTGTGCCACGTTTTCCTTGGCCATCCTTTATTTCTAGTGCCGTTCATAAATTATTTCCATGTGTCCAAACCATCTTAACGACCCTTTATTATTATTTTGTAAATGAACCGTCCAGGGACCCTAAAAGATTTGAAGACCAACATCCAGGAAAAAATTGGCAAGATAACGCCTGATATGCTGGCAAGAGTCATGACAAACGCCAGAAATCGGTTTACTCAGTGTATGGAGAATGGGGGACGTCACCTACCTGATTTGTTCTTCATAAACTAAGTAAAAAAAAGCCTTTAGGTATGCCTACATTAAAAAAAAAAAACAAATTAAAATTTTCGGATTCATACAATGGGTTTTATTGAGTTTTGAAAAAAATTAAGTTTTACTGCCGCACCCTTGAATATCTGTTCGAAAAGTAGGCCTTAACGGCAAACGCACGCTCCTCACTGTTCCAACGCATGATGCCGACTTATTTATGTCGGGACATTATAGTTCCGTCTATCGAACGAGACCACTAGCGCTCCCCTACGACATCAAACTACTGAATGGCGCGCATTTAAAAAAGGAAGTTATGCTGCCGCACTCTGTATAATATGCTATATATTTTGGTCCGTTTGGTTGGCGTCCCCTTTCTGTTTTTTTTTCATTTATTTGTTCATTTTTGAGCTGCGAAGGTCTGGAAACATCTTCTTCTTCTTCTTCAAGTGCCCTGTCGGGTCCCCCCAACGTTGGCGATCACCTCGGCGAACCTGTCCCTGTCCTGCGCCGCTCGGAACAGCTCCTCCACACTTCGGATGCCGGTCCACTCCCTCACGTTTCGCAGCCAGGACATTTGTCTCCTTCCGGGCCCTCGGCGTCCCTCAACTTTCCCCTCCAATATCAGTTGGAGAAGGTGGTACTTTTCCCCACGCTGTATATGACCCAGATGTGAGATCTTTCGAACCTTGATAGTTGATAACAACTTGATCTGGAAACATAACAAAATAGTTACTTTGTCAAATCAATAAATATATACTGTCGATGCCAGCGATCCTGGCGAAACCGGTCGCTGTCGAATTAAAGACAAAAGTGGAAGTGTATTATTTAAAAAACACAGTTTTATTTAAATATAATAATGTATGGTTATGTGTGCCCATAATAAAATAATGTTTAATTAAAAAAATTGTGTCATTCATTCGATTTTTTTTGTTTTGTTTAGAATATCGTTTAAATTTTAAATTTGGAACTAAAATAGTTTTTCCGACGCTGGCCCGTCAGAATCCGGACTAATGTACTACATTCTAATATACAAGTATTTAATGTTGACTATTAAATAGTTGTCGCCAATATGGCCACGTGGTGAAATAACTGTGCCGGTCCTGGAGCGAGCAGGGGCGTAATGGGGATCTGATCGCCCTCGGAGTCGGAATATAGGTAAAAAGAAAATTGCACGTTTTATGATGATTTTACTGCACACGTCACGATGGGGCGAACGCATGCCTTGTACTCGTATATCTTTTTAAACTAACTAACTAACCATCACGCCGTCCCCCCGAAGGGGTAGGCAGAAAGAATGGACTGCCACACTTTTCTTTCCTGACATATTTACCTCGCTTCATAAACATTCATACATCGTGTCATGTACGCGCGTCGATTTCTCTGACTCCTCACATGGCCGACATTCAATATTTGATTTATTTGATCGTGCCACGTTTTCCTCGGTCTACCTCTATTTCTGGTTCCATTTATATTTTTTACCATTCTTTATTCATTCTTTCCATATGTCCAAACCATCTAAATAATCCCTTCATTATTATCTTGTTCATAACACCATCATTCGCACCGCATTCACATCTTATATTTTCATTCTATACTCTATCATACACACCTTCGTCGAGTATCCACACATTCGTCTAAGATATCTCATTTCTACTGCATTTATAATACTTTCATCATTCTTTTGCCAGTTTCATGCTTCGCTTCCATACATAAGGGTCGGTAGAAGAACACCATTGTGCACTGTCATTCTAGCTTTTTTGGATAGTTTTTTGTTTGCGATGACAACTTTAAGTGCACCATTCACTTTGTTGCCTGCCGCAACCCTTCTTTCAATATCCTTCTCCACTCGCCCATCCCCTGTAAACAAATAATGAATAAAATCTTTTTAATAAATAATAAATTTCAAATAACAACAGTAAACTCTTTTATTGTGTTAAAATATCAGCTATTTTCGTTTAAATTCCCGTGTTGCAATGACTACACATTACAAAATGGGATATCAAATGATAAAAATAGCAGAATATTCTTTAGTAATTACTGCGATTAAATATTCTATATTTTTTTAAAGTTATGTATGGAAGTGAAGCATGTAACTGGCAAAAGAATGATGAAAGTAGAATAAATGCAGTAGAAATGAGATCCGTTTTCCCGCAGGGGGAAGCAGAGAGAATGGATCGCCACACTACTCTATCCTGAAACACCTCTCTCTAGATTCCTCTACATTTATATAACGAGTCATACACCCAAGTCGATTCTTCCGACTTCTAACATGACCAAACTTTAAAATTTGAATAATTCGGTCATGCCATGTTTTCCTCGGTCTGCCTCGACTCCGTACTCCATTTACATAATTAACGTATACTTTCTTAACCATATGTCCGAACCATCGCAGCGATCCTTTCATAATTTTGTTCATAATACTTTATTCCGCTCTACATTCCTTTATATCAGCATTTGAAATTCTGTCGTATATCTTTCTATCACACATACGTCTTAGGGACCTCATCTCTACCACATTTATTCTGCTCTCATCCTTCTTCTGTCATTTCCATGCTTTGCTTCAATACATTAGGGTTGAGACCAGAACTCCATTGTGAACGACAAGAAAGTCGACCTTCGTGTCAGAGCGGTAAGAGCTCTGACTTCCATACCGAAGGTCCCGGATTCGATTCCCGGCGATGACAGTGTGATTGTCACAATCTCTTTGGTCTGGTGTGGAATTCACGTGACAATAAAATGGCGATAGATCGGTTACCAGTGGCGGTACTCCCATAGAAGCTCAGAAGCCCAGCTTGCGTAAGAAATTTTGAATCAAAACCTCTTCTGGCTTACAGAGGTTCAGCTCTTGTGGCTATTCCTCTTACGTCTGATGGGAACATTGTTCAATGGTGATTTGGGTTGTTGGTTTATGCGGGGACATGATTACTTAGATATAGGGGTTTTGATTCAAATTTTCTCACGCAAGCCGGGCGTTTAAGCTTCTATGGGAGTACCGCCACTGTTGGCCACCTATCACATGTCATGAGAATCATCAATATATTAGCTAAAAATAATGTGTATGCAGTAATTGGGTTTAAACAATCTGTTGTATACAAGAAAAAAAAAGCGAGAAAAGAATACTTCGAAATGCATGGAATAAGACTGGAAGCCATTAGAAAAATCTGGAGAATGGAGAAAGATGGCCAGGACAGGAGGAGCCAGTGGAAGACTGTTGCCAGTGAGAGCCAGTGACAAGTTAGCCTTGTTAGGGCATTATCAAATATAGTTTGAAGTCGTGTCCCATTATATATTTTTTATATTTCCAGCAAATATTTATAAAAAATGTAAACAAATATATAAATTCTATGCTATTTAAATTTTTATAAAATCACTATTTATTATATGTTAGGTAGATATTAAATTTGAATACATTATTATTTTAATCAGAAAATATATTGGTGAATGAATTTGTGCATTTAAGTAGCATGTTTACAGCGGATGGCCGAACGAATAGTAACGTCGAAAGAATGGTTGGTGTGGGTAACAAAATGAATGGAGCTTTAGAAATTGTTAAGAAATACTTTACGACATTCGAGTTTTTGCCTATTTATATTATGATTTAATATATTCATTTAGGTTCATTTAGGTTAGTTTAGGTTCAAAAAAAATTCTTGAGAGCCCTCTACACGAGAGAGTACGGGGTATATCCTTGGCTTTATCCAACGGCATGTCTCTTGGGTATGCTGGGGTATAACTCCCTCGAACTGAGGAGGGAAGGATTACTGGCAACACATTTTTTCAAACTGATTCGGGGCTCTATTGAGAACCCCTATGTTCTGGAGCAAATAGGTCTTTTTGTTCCTGATAACTACCTGCGACAGCGCCGACATCAATTGTTCTTTGCTTCGTCACGCAGAACCAACCTGCCTTTGGTGATGCCAGTAGGAAGAGCAATTCGGACACTGAATCTAATCATCTCGGATTTGGACATTTTCAGTGTCAGTGAGGCAGTATTCATAAAAAAAAAATTTAAATTCTGGAAAGAGTACTGCCTCACTGACGTCGACATATTTGGATTCCTTCTGATATGTATGATTTTTTGGTCTCATGTTGTTTTATCTTACCTTTTGTGTTCAAATGAGTTCACCGTTTTGTGTCCAAATGAGTCGCCTAAATGTTTTTCGTTTGTAATGTCTCATTTGTGTATCATGTATAAATAAATAAATAAATAAATGATATTATTTCCCTCCAGGTTCGTTCCCGAAGAGTTTCGGCGCCCAGAGCAGCGCCAGCGCGACGCGGCCACCCCTGCCGGCGCCCGAGCCCTCGAGGTCGCTCGCAGCCGCCTCCGTCCGCCCGGATCTCCTGTCAGATGGGGGCCGATATCGGCCAACAGACGCTACTTCGAAGGAAGACCCCGAACCCAGAACCCCCGAAAGAACCCAGTACGATGATCGTGCTGCCAGAGAAGTCTCTACTTCACAGCCACAGACAGAGAGAGACAACGGGAATTAAAAAGTTGTACAACTCTTTCTTCGTTATGTTTTAACTGTTCTCCGGAAACTGTTTAAGGAATTGTGCGCTTTGATACAGTGATATTCCTGCAAAGTTTTGTGATCCGGGTTCCGGCCTCATCTCACGGCAGATGCGTGTGAAGTGATCTTCTGTGGACTCATTCTTCTTAACATTAAACTGTTACGTTTCTAGTTTACTCTTTACTTTGTGTTATATTCTTCTATTCTTAATTACGCTATTTTTCGTCGAGCCCTTCATCGGTGAATCGCTCTTTCTCGACGTCCAAATCGAGGCTTATTCAAGACTGTTTGCACGGTGGACTTGATACTGGTGCTAGTGTGCCTTCTTGATATAATTCAAAAATAACATCGGCGTATCTTGCAATAAATCACAAGTTTACACGAGATAACGAGCATCTCTTGGATGTTGTATTTCGTGAGCTCTTCGCACACATTTTATTTACATTTGAAGTGATGCTCTCGCGTATTTGATATTCAAGACAAGTCAAGTTTTGGTCCATTAGAAATCAAAATTGGACAAAACGCTGTTATATTCGACCCGGGGTGTTTTCAAGACGGTGTTTGATTCACGCCTAACCAGGGCGCACTGTCCTGACCTCTTCCAAGGATTATGGAACTTCCAATCTTCACGCCTCTATCTTCAGTAGGATCATTTAGCTCTCACAACTTAGAATACTTCGGGCTCGTCCGCGGAACCCAGTTTTCGGACAGCGACTGTAGCATGGATGGGACCCACGATCAGCTGAAACACAAGCAGGCCCAAGAAGACGCCTTCCTCGAATGGGGGGGTGAGATAAGAGTGTCGCTGGACGAGGGTAAGGCATTCGAAGAGCAATCGAAGGCAGACCAGAGCCAGTTGAAGAACGCGCAGCATTACCAAAAGAACTTGTACAAACACGATCAAAACGATTACAAGCAAGCCAACCAATACAGGGCTCAGAGCGTTCTGACCAGGTCTTTCGAGGTGTCTCCCAACATAGACCTATTTTCCAAAGAAGGACAGGACTACGAGAAGGCGGATCAGCAGATAGTAAACAAGGAGGACATTCGATTCAAAAATTCACCGATACCCGCCCAATACCCCAAGTCTTCCGTCAAGGGCGAGATGAAAGGCGGAAGTTGTGATCGAGATTTGAGTGACGGTAGCGCGAGAGCGGAAATAGACATGTATCTGGAGAAGACGCAGATGGCTGCAACCGGAAACCATACAGAGAATTCCGGTGGGATCAGGAAGCGGAAGATAGAGTCGGCCATCTCTTGGCACGGAGGGAAGATGGCGCGCTTGCCGATTCAAGGAAGCCAACGTAAGTATTTTTAAAATATATTTTTTATGACATCAAGAGTTTTTTTTTAATAACAAATAAAAGCAAAAAGGAGGCTTCGTCTTTTTTTGCATTATACTACATACTCGTAGATATTTAAAGCAGGATGTATGAATATGCTAGAATTATCCTTACTAACTAACAATTTTTTTCATAAGGATTAATTGTATTTCAATAGAGACGAAGATGTAAATTGTTTTCTAGGAAGAGAATATGGTGGTCGAGGCGCTTACAGGACTTATGACCTGTCATTGGTTGGGTTAATCTCACGCTTTATGTTATACAACATTCCCCATTCCCCTTTTGTTTTCTTATGACCACCATGTCTGACAAATTTTTGGAAGTTGTATATATGTCAATCTGCAACACCTCCATTTTCATGGTAGTTTATTCAATCTGCACACAACGCCATCTATGAAGATTGTATTTTAAGCATTAAGCAGAACCACATTTTAACGCAATGTGAAAGGCTACCGCCATTTATCGCATTGCTAGACACCGCCCGGAGATGTCACTCCAATCTATATGCTATAATTTTTTTTATAAGGATTTATTGTATCTCAATAGAGACGAAGATGTAAATTGTTTTCTGGGAAGAGAATATGGTGGTCGAGGCGCTTACAGGACTTGGAATTGGGTTAAGCGATCGCTTTATGTTAAACAACACCCCCCATTCCGCCCTTTTTACAACCATCACGTCTGACAAATTTTTGGACGCTGTATATATGCTAGAATGCTGCGCAGCACTTCACGTTTTTGAATTCAATCTACACTAGCGCCATCCATTAAGATTGGGAAACATTAAGCAGAAATTTTTTATTAATGCACATTGTGAAAGGCTAAGAAGGGCGGAATTTTCTGACACATTTCTCTCGCTTCCTCAACATTCATACATCGTGTCATGCACGCGCGTCGATTTCTCTGACTCCTCACGTGACCGAAATTCAATATTTGATTTATTTGATCGTGCCACGTTTTTCTCGGTCTTCCTCTATTTCTAGTCCATTTACATCGTTAACATATCCTTTTTTTTACCATTCTTTCTTCATTCATTCTTTCCATGTGTCCAAACCATCTTAATGATCCTTTCATTATTTAGTTCATAACACCATCATTCGCACCGCATTCACTTCTTATATTTTCATTCGACATTTTATTATATAGAGAGTATCGGCACATTCGTCTAAGAGATCTCATTTCTACTCCATTTATTCTACTTTCATCTTTCTTTTGCAGGTACAAGAACACCATTGTGCACTGCCATTTTTTTCACCCACTTTTGTCCCTTCCTATATTCCTATATATTTTCTAGTAATTATTTAAAACAATTATTAATTTATTTTTTCGACCAGGAATCACAAACAAACAAACCATCACGCCGTTTCCCCGCAGGGGTAGGCAAAGAGAATGGACCGCCACACTACTCTATCCTGGCAAACCTCTATAGATTCCTCCACATTCATACAACGAGTCATACACGCACGTCGATTCCTCCGACTTCTAACATGACTAACCTTTAAAATTTGATTAAATTGGACATGCCATGTTTTTCTCGGTCTACCTCGACTTCGTACCCCATTTATATCATTAACGTATACTTTCTTAACCATTCTTTCGCCATTCATGCGTTCCATATGTCCGAACCAACGCAGTGATCCTTTCATAATTTTGTTCATAATACCTTCTTCCGCTCTACATTCCTTTCTTATATCAGCATTTGAGATTCTGTCGTATATCGTATACCAGGAATCACACTTTTCCAATTCCCAGCACCATGGAGATTGTCATATTAAATAAATCAAAATTACCCCATCTTTTCTGATGTCGTATTTGCAATGACCTACTCGAAAATCGAGTGTGCGGACGCATTATTTATTGATCACAATTGTCGATAATTGAAAACGTCAACTTGCTATTGATTTACTTTGCGTGTGGCTGTTAAGCAAGCGTCCCGACGGGCATGACGATGTTTTAGTGCCGTGTTTACTGTAGCGAGAGGATTCTTCGCCTTCAATTCTTCGCCGACAATTCTTCGCCGACTATTCTTCGCCCACAATTCTTCGTGGACAATTCTTCGCCGACAATTTTTCGCCTTCAATTCGTTGCTGACAATTCTTCGCCTTTGAGTTTTCCCAGTTGTGAAATTTATGAGATTTTTTTATAATTTTTTTAAATTTTATATAACAAAGATAGACTAATAAACAATGCATTTAAAATTCGATACAATAATTCATATTTTAAAATTAACCTGTAATTTAACATTTATTTTTAACAGTAAGAACTAATAAATAATATTTAATAATAATAAACATGATGATAATATAAAAAAAATGTAATTTAGAAAAAACGTACATTTGAAAAGACATCACTTATATATAAATTAATAAATGATTAATTTGCATTTGATTGGGAATGGGAGCTCGGGAGATTAATTTAATATCCTAAAAAAAAAAATTCTTAGTATATTACCTTTGAAATAGCATAGCAATTTTCTAGGAAATGCAAATTAACGTAATTAGGTACAAATTAATACTAAAAATGCTAAGTCAGAGTGGGGGAGTTAGAGAAAGAAAGAAGCAAATACAAATGTTTGAAATAACAAATATCTAGGAAATGTAAATTAATGTAATTATAATAATAATATAATAATAAATTGGATAATTTATAAAGCGCCATTTTTATGAATTGCTCATCTCAAGGGCGCTGTTATGTGTAATAAACAGAACCAAACATCTCTTAAGAGTACCAGAAATGAGGAAATTGCGACCTATTGTGGGGAGAACCCTTAGAGATAGGATACCCAATGAATAAATTCGCAAATCCTGCAAAATTGAAGACATAGTGAGATGGAGTAGGCAGAGAAGATGATTCTGGAGGGACCACCTCGAGAGAATGGATCATGAGATGCTGCTGGAGTTATTCTTCTTCATTTAATGGATCTGACGATCTGTGACACAGAAATCATGTCTCGTCGGATGATGAGGTCCAGCTGTCCCTCTATCTCTTAGGCGGTCTTCCAGGTGGGCGGTGTCCAGAGGGGATTTCATATATGCAAGTCTGTCACCATCCATTTGGGCTACATTGTCCCTCCAGTGTCTTCTTCTGGATCTACTCCACTGTACGATATCCTCTATTTCGCAAGTTTTTCTTATGTCTGCGTCGCGGACACGATCTTGGAGAGTTTTTACAGTAATTGATCTTAGGACCTTCATCTCCAATGTTCTTAGTAATCCCTTGGTTCGCACAGTGTCGGCCCGCGTCTCTACAGCTTGCGTTTTATAAATTCTGATCTTGCTGTCGATACGCTTGTGCATGTTCTTCCAAACCAGATTTTTCAGACACCCTGACACGACAGAGGTTTTACTGACTTGTTCTCGTACTTCGGTGTAAAGGTCATTATGACTGCAGATCTTTACTCCCAAATATCTGAAACTCATTACTTGCTCCACAGGTAAATCATCAACAGTCACCTTACGTCTTGAAGGTTGCCTAGATATAGCTGCTGGAGTTGGTCCCCATTATTCTCAAACGAAATGCCGTGGGGTGCTAGAGGTGTGGTTACGAAACTGGCGCATTACCATCAACCTTTTCAGTAAAATACACATTCTTCCAAACATTCCCAGCATAAAAATGTTCGGCTAAGACGTTCTTCTGACCAAAACAATGAAATACCTTGGGGTTACCTTGGATTCTGACATGGAGGCCACACATTTAAAATAAAGTCAAATCCGCGTCAAGAGCAATCTCAGCTCTCTACCCAATGTTAGCTAGAAACAGTAAACTAAGCACCGACAATAAACTCCTGATATACAAAACGGTCATAAGGCCAATCTTCAGTTACGCAGCCCCAATCTGGGGCTATGCAGCTTTGAGTCACATGCGAAAACTCCAAATCCTGCAAAATAAGGCTATCCGTTTATCGCTTGGTGCGCCTCCGTAGACCAGCATCACACAACTGCACCTAGAATCGGGAATCCTGATGATAGATGAATTCATTCAGAAACTTGCCGAACGTTTTTACAAAGGACTCCCTTCACATCCTAACCCCACAATAAAATACCTCTCAAATTACGACCCAAACACCTCCAGCCGCTACAAGCGCAAAAAATCGATCCTCCTTTAACTCCGGGCCACACAAATCATGGCCCCGCATAAACCAACAACCCACCAAATCACCATCCAGCAATGTTCCCATTAGACGTAAAAGGAATAGCTACAAGAGCTGAAGATTCAAGAGCTGAAGATTCAAGACTGAAGATGTAAGCCAGAAGATTCAAGTCCAAGTCCAAGAACCACGGATAGCTCCCTTATGTAGAGATCTTAAGATTTTTTTTCTGTTCACGAATGATCATGTTGCTGACCATAAGTTCCAAGGAATGCGCAACATTAAGAGTTATAAGTTAATTTGTTTGATGTTTGATATATACTCATATCTGTAATGCCTATAGTGTGAAGTGAGCCGCAATTCCAGGCGATATGTGGGTCATAGTTCATGTAGATTCGTTCCTCTGTCTGTGCGAGATAAGGCGCCATCTTGTCATTCGCTTGTTTATTATTATTTGTTTTACTTGTGATTTGCACATTTGGCATTCCTTCATTCTTTGTCTTCTTTTTGTTTTTCCTCTATCGGAGGTTTGACAACATCATGACTGTTTCTAGCCTTGATGCAGCAGCTCTAAACAGGGATGTTGATGCAAATTAACCATTATTTCTAGACAGGATTTTCTACTTCTTCCGACATTTCGTTTTCCTTTTTCCTTAAATTTTACCTTGGAAAATCTGCACCATCTTGTGTCAACCATTATCCAACCCAATTTTCTTTTTGAATTGTACACATTAAATTGTTAGGTTCAATGTGTTCCTGTCCCTAGTTTCTGTGACTGTTTTCTCTATTTACTTGGTATTCATTATTTTTTTCATCATTCCAAGTTTTCTTTCCTACCCCACACTCTGTCACAATTTTATAATAGGTCATAAAATCATGTACCATATTTTGCTTTGTTTTGTTAGATTGGGACATAGAAGTGGGTTGAAATTAAACTGGATTAAATGTGGCCTAGATACCCTTTTTGCCTTTTGCTTTTTTTTCTGGAATGGTGCATTCTCCAGCTAATGTAAGTCCTGTGTGGATGGGGCCGGGCCTAGGGATTGTTTTAGCGAAGCTGACGAAGGGGCGCCGCTGCGTCCTTTAACAGTTCAACGCTGTTCAGGCCAGGTAATTGCCCTGATGATCGCCAATCTTCGCAGAGGAGACGAAACTTAGAGAAGACGATAATGTTTTCGATGCTCGCGTGAGCAAAGCACTTGAAGACGTTGAAGAATATATAACGGTCCATTCTTGGGTTCTACCTTATGTAAAAAAAATGGCGCTCAAACCTCATCTTCACGATCTCCTTCTGTTCTCTGTTTACTGTTTGTTCTCGTCATCAACGCTTACCCGTTTTTGAAAACGTGATTTACGTACAAATACAGAACGACTCCTTATCACCTCAATACACTCACACAGTTCATTTTATTGTCCAGTGGCGCGCGGCAATGTCTTTGTATGGAGACACGAATGAATAATAAATTAATGTATCTTTTTTTATACAACAACAACAACAACAACAAACCATAACGCCGTTTTCCCGCAGGGGTAGGCAGAGAGAATGGACTGCCACACTACTATATCCTGATATAGCTCTCTAGATTCCTCCACATTCATACAGCGAGTCATACACGCCCACACATGACCAACCTTTAAAATTTGATTAATTTGGTCATGCCATGTTTTCCTCGGTCTACCTCGACTCCACACTCCATTTACATCGTTAACGTATACTTTTATGACCATTCTTTCTTCACCCATGCACTCCATATGTCCGAACCAATCCAGCGATCCTTTAATAAATTTGTTCATAAAATCTTCTTTCGCTCTACATTCTTTTCTAATATCAGCATTTGATATTCTGTCGTACATCGTTCTATCACACATACGTCTTAGGGACCTCATCTCTACCGCATTTATTCTGCTCTCATCCTTCTTCTGCCAGTTCCATGCTTCTCTTCCATACATAAGAGTTAGGACTAGAACTCCATTGTGAAGGGCCATTTTCGCTTTTATTGATAAATTATTGTTTCCAATAACTATTTTTAAAGCTCCATACACTTTGTTACCCGCACCAACTAAGCATATTCATTTCTCCTTCCTTGCACCCATGTACCACATACCTCTTTCGCTGCTTCACATAGACTTTCTTTCAGTTTCTTCCAGGTCTCATCTATGCTTATACATTCTGATTCTCGAACCTGTCATTCACTTTCATAAGGATTAATTGAATCTCAATAGAGACAAAGATGTAAATTGTTTTCTGGGAACAGAATATGGTGGCCGAGGCGCTTACAGGACTTACGACCTGTCATTGGTTGGGTTGAACGATCGCTTTATGTTTAACAACATTACCCATTCCTCCCTTCTTACGACCACCATGTCTGACAATTTTTTTGAAGTTGTATATATGCTAGGATGCTACGCCTATCTTCACATTTTTAGTTCACTCTACACTAGCGTCATCTTCACTTTCATTATAAAACCCTCTTTTACGCCATCGTTTTGAAGTTTTTCGACTTTTACTCTAGACGGGGCGGTCACTGTCTTGTTCCTCTTGGTGTGCCAGCCTCGGAACAAATTTATCTTTGTTACCACCAAAAAGTGGTCTGTTCAGAGTTCGGCCCCTCTGAACACTCTGGAATCTACAGTGTCCGCCCGTAATCTAGAGTCAACGATGACGTAATCTATAGTCGTCCTTTCATTCTCTCTCTCCCATGTATACTGGTGGATCCTCTTTTGATCAAACATCGTGTTTGACACAAAGAGACTCCACTCCAGACACACACCAAGCAATCTCTTTCCATTATCATTCGTTCTACTATCACCATACTCACCGAGACATTCTTCATAACCAGCCCTTTGAATTCCTACCCATCCATTCAAATCTCCTGGTATAATTATTCTTTCGTTCACGTTTCTACTTTCTCACTAGATTAACTATTATTTTTTTTATTTGAACCTGTAAGAAGTTATAATGGTCACCGAAAAGCACCACTTATGGAACAGGGTCCAACAAATATGGTGATAACTTCATATATAATTTTTTTCCAAATTTGGGTCAAATCACGTTAAAACATAATATAATAATTTTATATCGTTGGTTTTATAAAATAAATTAAATTACTGACAAAATGAATATTGAAAATAATTGTTAATTCTTATATCCGACAGCCCCTAACCCCCTAAACCCTTTAAGTTTATTTAAAACAATATTTATTTCACGCGTCGCCCCTGAATTATATGTGCACAATAAATATTCATACACTTTCAAATAAATAAACATGATGATATATCTAAGTACATAGTCGGAACCAATAACTATTGCTAAACCAGGCAGAATAGTGCCGCTGGCAGTCAGCGGGCTCAGAGTCAAAAGGGATGGGTTATGGTGTTGGCAGAAAAACCGTTTATTTTTTTAACAACAATAACAAACCTTCACGCCGTTTCTCCGAAGGCGGATTCATTACATTCACATTCAGAGTCCAGGTTTCGCAGCCATACATTAGGTCCTTACATATGAAATTGGCGTTTTGTATGGGAGGAACATAAAGTTGATTTTTTTAAAATATAATATATTTTTAAAATATAATATAATATATTAATATGAAGGTCCTAAGATCAATTACTGGAAAAACCCTCCGAGATCGTGTCCGCAACGCAGACATAAGGAAAACCTGCGAAATAGAGGATATCGTTCAGTGGAGTAGATCCAGAAGAAGATACTGGAGGGACCATGTAGCCCGAATGGATGGTGACAGACTCGCATATACAGCCGCCTATGAAATCCCTTCCGGACACCGCCCACCTGGAAGACCGCCTAAGAGATGGAGGGACAGCTGGATCTCATCATCCGACGAGATATGATTTCTGTGTCACAGATCGTCAGATCTATCAAAAGAAGAAGAAGAAGAAGAAGATAATATATTTATTTGATCAAAGTATGTACCATTGCTATCTATGCGCTTTTGTCATCTCAGGTAGTTCATCGATCCCTTTACTAAAAAAACCATTCGGACGGGAATCAATAAAATCTTTGAAGTCGGTTTGGACTGCCCCATCGGAGTTGAATTTTTTCCCTTGCAAGAAGTTATCCAAATTTCGAAAAAAATAGTAATCTGTTGGGGCAAGGTCCGGAGAGTACGGTGGATGTCTTAGACATTCCAATTGAAGCTCTTCTAATTTGGTAGCCGTCTGTTGTGCAGTGTGTGGTCTAGCGTTATCAAAGAGAAGATATTTGAGATCAAAGTTGCCAGTACGGCAAAACGCCAATTTCATATGTAAGGACCTAATAGTAGTATATGGACATTGTTTTCCAAATTCTTATACATTTTAATCGATTTAAATCCTTTGTCTTGGACTTGGACTTCGATCTTTTGGCTTACAGAGGTTCAGCTCTTGTGGCTATTCATTTTACGTATGATGGAAACATTGTTGATTTGGTAGGTTGTTGGTTTATGTGGGGGCTTGATTTGTGTGTCCCGAGGTGTTAATCTGAGAAGGATTGATTGTGGGCGCTTGTGGCGCCTGGGGGTGTTTTGTGTTTTATTGTGGGGTTAGGATGTGAAACGAGTCCTTTGTAAAAATGTTCGGCAAGCTTCAGACCTTCGGTCTGTTCCTGTAGTTCAGGCTGGCCTCTCTTGGAAAGTCGACTCCCAGCTATCCCTCTGTTATGTACCTAACCACCCGTTCAAACGAATCACTTTCCTACGTCTATATTTTGAATCAAGATTTGTTTATATTATATTATGTAAACATTTGGGGATTCAGAGATGCATTCATTGATCTGTTCCTACGTCTTCGTCCGACTTATTGAAGGGTTGTTTATATTATTAATATTTTTGTAAACGTAAGGGCTCGAACGCGAGGATGTTTTTATTGATCTGTTCCCACAGGTACCTACATGTGTCATCGAACAAAGAAATGCACACTATTTAAGCTGAACCGCATCATGGATTAAATACAATTGCGACTCCTTAATAGTTCTCTTCTCTGGTTTCAATCCTGGGATTGGTTTGCAGCAATTTCCTCTATTATTCTCTTCCATTCTTCCCTGTCTTGTGCGGCTCTTTTGAAATCTGCATATGAAGAGCAGCGCACGTCCACCAACAGGTCCTCCGGGTACTCTCGGCGTGGGCGTCCCCTAGAGTTTGTCCCCTCGATCATACCCTCCATTATGGCATGCAAGAGACCTTCTTGACGTATTACATGGCCGATCCATCTTGCACGCCTTTCGGACTAGGTCCTGAGGAGGTGCCTTCCTCCTTCGATTCCTTGAAGAATTTCCTCATTCGTAATGTGGTCTCTCCAGGAAATTCCTAATAGTCTTCTATAGGACCACATCTCAAAAGCCTCTAGTCTCCGCTTATCTCTTTCGGATAGGCAACATGTCTTAATAGTTACAAGTCTAGATACAATTGCAACTCCTTACTTGTAACATTTCTTTATACCAATGTAATTTCTTGCTTTTAACATCGTCTTAAATAAAATTCTATACTTAAAAAATTAATTGTGTTGGAAGTTATTCCATCCCAAAAATCCTCACCCGAAGAATAAAACATAAAAGTGGTGGCAAAATGGCGAGACTATTTAAAAACATAAAACCTCCATCTCTTTGGCGGTCTTTTGGGGTGAAGGTAGCCAACAGGAATCTGATGAACCACAACGTGCAGCATTATAGAGGGATCCACCCTAACTAATCTAAATCTATACGCTCCCCACAGCTGTATCAGAGCATGGGGACATATCTTATTTTATGCCCCAAATTGGCGCACAGAAGCGCTTCAACGTTCTCCTGTATTACGAGCGATTTGTCTTTTAAATCAGGTGGCAAAGGAACTAGACCTCTTTGAATGCAATTAAAGTGAATTTGTGAATACCCTTACGATAAGAGCAACAAAGAGATAACTCTCATATTCCTATTCTCATGGTTCTATGTATATTTCCTTTGATGTTTTTTTTTCCCTTTACATCGATTTGGGGGTTTTGATTCCAAATGTCATACGCAAACCGGGCTTCTGGGCTTCTATGGGAGTACCGCCACTGGCTCTATATGGTACAATTTTTATTTATTTTTCGCGACAGCTGTTACGTCAACTTATGTTGACGTCATCAGGTGATTCAATACTTGTTTAAACTGTTAAAATTATTTTTAAAATTAAAAAGGTTCGAAAAATCACGAAATTTTATTTTGCAGTTATAATAAATTGTGTAACAGCTGATGATGTCTACATCGGTGGACGAAACAGCTGTCGCGAAAAATAAAAAAATATGATACAATAAACAGCGTTTTATATTTTCACAGTTAATAATGTTTGAGTATCATAGTGTTTCGGCCAAAACAATGGACTAATAATAATAATAATAATTGATGACCTTTGTGGCTGAGTGGTAAGTGCATTGACTGACACCCCGAAGGTTCCGGGTTCGATTCCCGGCGAGGGCATTGTGATTGTCACACTGTCTTTGGTCTGGTGTAGAATTCACGTGACAATAAAATGGTGATAGATTAGCTACCTATCACATGTCACGAGAATCACTATGATAGCTATAATACCCTTTACATCGATTTGGCTCATGCTGTCATGATGTAGATATATGGCCGAGACATAGAGGGCTCCCTCCGCTTACCCGAAGCTGTTATAGGCGCAGCGGCGCCTTTCGTCAGCTTCACTCATGCACTCCCTAGGCCCGTCCCCAGTCCATGCGGGACTTACGTTAAAAAAATAAAAAATAATATATGTATATTTGCAACCAAGGGGGACCCAGACCACATTTAAGCTAAGCTTCTCTCCGTTGATGTCCCGCCGTACACACATAGCAATACAACAACAGAGGAAAATACACAATTGATACATAAATAACAGATGTTAGAGAAAGAATAAAAAAGAAAGGTAAAGAGCGATTCAACAAAATAATAATAATAAATCCTCTGCACGTGCGCATTTCAGTGTCTTATTTCTAGAGCGACCAGTTTCGCCAGGCTAGCTGGCATCGACAGACTGGTCTCCTTTTTTTGTCAGTTCAACTAATTTTAAAGCATATTTAATACTAAAAAAATTGTGCCCTGCTAGGTATATAAAATTTTATAATTATAGTCAATTATCGAAAATTTATATATTATATTAAAAATAAACAAAATTAAAAATTATCTCTTGGCCTTCTTACACACGATAAGCACGTGTTAATGTATTTTTTACGCTTCGTAAAAATGTTTAATTATTTTGTATATATAAAAAAAAATGTATTGCATTTGATTTGTCGCTTTTTACGCTTGGGCCAGATTTGCTTGTACGGGGTCTCGGCGATGACCTAGAAAATCCGTTCCTTATCTATAATGTCGGAGTTAATCGTAATTTTGTCGCGTCTATGTTAGTTTGACTTCGCGTGTCGGAAAGATTGTATTTCTAGTCCGGTATCTCCCATATGGGGGGCCGTGGGCCAGCGGCCGATCTGTGACAGTATCGTCAAATTACAGTGGTTCGCGATTGCGTAATTGTGATAATTGATAAGATTTGCGCGGATAGAACCCGCTACGCGATGATAAACGGTGCTGTGAATCGATTGTTCGACGCTAGCTTAAAACAAAACGCGAAAAACGTTACTCAAATATATTGTAATACTAACTAATCTATCTATTGTTTCTTGAACAATGATCTAATACTCCATTACCCAGTGTTAGCTAGAATCAGTAAACTAAGCACCGACAATAAACTCCTGATATACAAAACGCTCATAAGGCCGATCTTCACTTATGCAGCCCCAATCTGGGGCTATGCAGCTTCGAGTCACATACGAAAACTACAAATCCTGCAAAATATGGCTATCCGTTTATCGCTTGGTGCGCCTTCATGGACCAGGATTACACAACTGCACCTAGAATCGGGAATCCCGATGATTGATGAATTCATTCTGAAACTTGCCGAACGTTTTTACAAAGGACTCCCTTCACATCTTAATCCAACAATAAAAGACCTCTCAAATTACGACCCAAACACCCCCAGCCGCCACAAGCGCCCAAAATTGATTCCCCTTCAGAGGAACACTCCGGGCCACACAAATCATGCCCCCGCATAAACCAACAACCCGCCAAATCACTTTCCAACAATGTTCCCATCAGACGTAAGAGGAATAGCCACATGAGCTGAACCTCTGTAAGCCAGAAGATCCAAGTCCATGTCCAATATTTTAATACTAACCAATCTATCTATTGTTTCTTGAACAATGATCTAATACTCCATATTATTCTCGATCTGGAAATACTCAGTTATTCCCATACCAGATGAACAACACCTATTTACATCTGAGATCTGGGTATCTTGGACTTGGAGTTGGATCTTCTGGCTTACAGAGGTTCAGCTTTAATGGCTATTCCTCTTACGTCTGTAGGAAACATTGTTGGAATGCGATTTGGTAGTTGTTTTATGATGGGGCTAAATGTATGGCCCGGAGTGTCGTGTGAGGGGGGATTTAAGGTTTATCTTCTTCTTCAAGTGCCCTGTCGGGTCCCCCCAACGTTGGCGAACACCTCGGCGAACCTGTCTCTGTCCTGCGCCGCTCGGAACAGCTCCTCCACACTTCGGATGCCGGTCCACTCCCTCACGTTTCGCAGCCAGGACATTTATCTCCTTCCGGGCCTTTGGCGTCCCACAAATTTTCAATAGGGTTTATAATAAAGTCTTACATTATTGTCAAGGAATGGAAGACCAGTTAGGGTTAGGATTGTATTTATAACATAAGTGAGCAGTGCCTGGATGGAGTTGGGGTAGGAGATAGCGTCCTGCGTGAGATCATTTTGTTTGGCGGAGTACGTAGTGGGCTATCGGGGATGATTTTTTTTTGTCCGCATTGATTGCGGGAGGGGTAAGGACTCCAGAACGTTTGAGTCCAACTTCACATTTAAAATACATCTATCTAACATTATCATGCGAGCCAACAAAATGCTTGGTTTTGTTCTACGGAACGCAAGATCTTTTTCCAACACAACGGCGATTCATCGACTGTATGAAGCGCTGGTTCGTAGTAACTTGGAGTACTGCTCTATCATTTGGGACCCCAGAGAGTCATCTTGGAACTAGAAAGATTCCAGAAACGATTTTTAAGATATTTATACCTCAGGGTGCATAACTATTATCATTTTTTGTACCCCTCACAACAATACAATACAATCGTGCATTGAACGATATTAATGTTTCATTTAAAAAAAGAAATGATATTTTTTTTTTATACCACGAAATCAGAAATAATTTTAAATAGACCATTATGAACTTCAACATTATAAACTGTTAAAATAAAATAAAAACTTTGTTTTCGTATCACAATTTTTATTATTTTTATTTTTTGCGACAGCTGTTTCGTCAACCCATGTTGACATAATCAGGTGTTACGATAATCTATTAACTCTTAACTTTAACAGTTGATAGATATTTTGATAATAGAGAAGGATGGAGTGCCGCATCAGTGTGACAGTCCATTCTCTCTGCCTACCCTTTCGGGGAGACGGCGTGATGGTTAGTTAGTTAGTTTTTATTATTATTTTTTGTTGAATTGCTCTTTACATTATTACAGCGTGAGCCAAGTCGATATAAATGCTACAGACATTATATTGTTTCTCATGACTCATGACATATGTACGATAGGTAGCTAATCTATCACATGTTATTGTCACGTGAATTCTGCACCAGACATTCATTCGCACTGCATTCACTTGTTATATTTTCATTTGACACTCTATCATACACAGATTTTCCACACATTCGTCTAAGAGATCGTATTTCTACTGCATTTATTATACTTTCATCCTTCTTTTGCCAGTTCTGTGCTTCGCTTCCATACATACATAAACGAATGTATATTTTTATACAAACAAGCAAACCAATACGCCTCTTCTTCACAGGGGTAGACTGACACACCTCTCTAGATTAATCCACATTCATATAGCGAGTCATACACGCACGTCGATTCTTCCGACTTCTAAAATGATCAACTTTTACAATTTGATTAATTTGGTCATGCCATATTTTCCTCTGTCTACCTAGACTCCGTACTGCATTCACATCATTAAAGTTAACTTTCTTAACCATTATTTCTCCATCCATGCGCTCCATATGTCCGAACCAACGCATTCTTTCTTTTCTTTCATAATTTTGTATATTTTTATTATTATTTATATTTAATACGAATGAAAACGTCAGTTTTCTAGAAGTTTTATTATATTTTATAAGAATGACATGTTTCGCCCTTCTAAGGCATTATCAAATGTCTTTTGTGAAACATGTCATTCCTATAAAATAAAATAAAACTGAAGTTTTCATTCGTATTAATTATTTAATATGGAGTTTTACAATGGTTCAAGAAACAATAAAATATACAGGGTATTTTTTTAGAGGTTTGGTTTTTAAACTGGCATCATTGTTTCTACAGACTTTCAATTTGACAGTTGACAGCTGATTTGTAGTCAGTACGTTTTGCCATTTCACCATGAATAGACTGACGTCAGAACAGCGCTTTCAAATAGTGCAAATTAATTTTGAAAATTAAGGTTCGGTTCGCCAAACTTATCGTGCACTACGTCCATTTTACGGTCGCCATAATCGTCCATCCGAGCAAGTTGTTCGGAAGACCATGGATCGTTTTTGCACCACGTACACTCTCATGGATAATACGCATACACAAAGACGACAATTGTCGAAAATTGGATTTCACGATACCATATTCAGTTTCCAATATGCATCTTCGTCTCTATTGAGATAAAATTAATCCTTGAAATTATGCAATGGGTTAAATAAAGCCAATATCATAGACATTATCATTATTTTAATGTGTTATTTTTTCATTTTGAATATGTATTGTATATCTCTAAAAAACACCCCCAATATATTTATAATTATTTTCTTCGTAGAAATTATAATACAATAAACAACATTTAAATTTCGATATGAACCACTCTCCTTCCGTCAAAATACTCATGAATAATTCAAAACAATATTTTATTATTTGTTTTCGAAAGTATAATAATTATTTTTAAAAGTCCTAACGAACGGACAACACAGATGGCGCCATCTGATTTGCATACAATTAAGTTTTTTTTTACAGTTTGTGGTTTGTTTTTTTTCGAGTCGATAATTCGACGGTCTGTTTAATCTGCCGCGATTTAACTAATAGTTTGAACAAAACATCACATTTTTAAAATCTATGACGTCATCGAATCTAATTTGTGTTTTCTATTTTTTTTTCCACTACTTCCCGCTCGTTTTTCTCACGTGATCATGATTATAGCGTCTCGAGATATTAGCTGATTAAATTTAATAAGAATCACACTTCTCCTGCTCATTTTTTTTATGCACACAACAGGTCGTTTGGACCCCTTCTTCTAAGTGATCTAATTTCGACGGCATTTCAATCGTGTTTTTCAGAAGTAGCACACATCCAGTGACCTCAACCTTACAGGACGGACAAAAAACTGTCTGGTACACAATTTTCCTACAATATATATATTTTTTCAATACAAATTTGACTATTTTACTCCCTATGACAAATGTGTATTGAAAAAAATATATATATTGTAGGAAAATTTAGTACCAGACAGTTTTTTGTCCGTCCTGTAAAGTTGAGGTTACTGGATGTGTGCTACTCCTGAAAAACACGATTCATTTATCATAATGATAGAATACCGAACTGATTGTAACTTACTAACTAACTATCACACAGAAGAATTCAGCAGAAAGAATGGACTGCCACACTTTTCTTTCCTGACATATCTCTCTCGCTTCCTCAAAATTCATACATCGTGTCATGCACGCGCGTTGATATCTCTTACTCCTCACATGGCCGACATTCAATATTTGATTTATTTGATCGTGCCACGTTTTCCTCGGTCTTCCTCTATTTCTGGTTCCATTTACATCGTCAACATATAATTTTTTAAACATTTTTTCTTCGTTCATTATTTCCATATGCCCAAACCATCTTAATGATCATTTCATTATTTTGTTCATAACACCATCATTCGCACCGCATTAACTTCTTATATTTTCATTCTACACTCTATCATACACAGAGTATCCACACATTCGTCTAAGAGATCTCATTTCTACTGCATGCCAAGTGTTTTAATTTATTTAAAAAAATGTCAGGCAGCAAATGAAGTGCTAAATACGAAAGTGTATCTGTTATTAAAATATTTTTGAGTAAAAAAAGTGATTAAAATAACAGTTTTTTGGTTTTTGTTACGATGGGTAAAACCATGAAAAGAATCATCCATGAACTCGGAGGCATGGCGAATGCCAACGCCTTAGGGTTGGCTCCAAGACACCATCTTGTTCACAATCAGGAATATGGTGAGGTTATTATAATATTTTACTTATGGTCTTTTGCAAACCCTTCCCTTCGTTGAACTGAGGAGGGAAGGGTTTACAGCGACGTATTTTTTCAAGCTGATTCGGGGCTGAATTGAGAACCCCTATGTTCTGGAAAAAATAGGCCTTTTTGTTCCTGATGGTTATCTGCGACAACGCCGACATCAATAATTGTTCTTTTCTCCGTCGCACAGAACCAACCTGCCTTTGGTGATGCCAGCATTTAAGAAAGAGCTAATAAAACGTTTCGACCGACAAATTTTTCCCAATGAGCTAAAAAAAGGTCGACAACGAATTCCGGCTTTTTTTATTCGGATGTTTTGGCCTGAAAAAAAATCTATTTTAGGAAAACAGGCGGTCTACACAAAATAGAAGAAATCGGCAAGGGGTCTATGGGACAAAAAAGTTTCGGAACCTCTGAAATAAACGAACGATACTTCAAACTGTTTGTAAATCAAGATGGTTTGGACACATGGAAAGAATGAATGAAGAAAGAATGGTAAAAATATATATGTTAACGATGTAAATGGAATTAGAAAAGAAATTCCCGAGGAAAATGTGGCACGATCAAATAAATCAAATATTGAATATCGGCCACGCGAGGAGTCGGGGAAATTGACATGCGTTCATGACACGATGTATGAATGTTGAGGAAGCGAAAGAAGTATGTCAGGAAAGAAGTCCATTCTTTCTTCCTACTCTTATGGGGAGACGGCGTGATGGTTAGTTAGTTAGTTAGTTCATTTGTATCTTACTACTGAAGAGGTTAATCCACGGTCTCTCAACCTTTGAGTTGCTGAATTCTAATTCCAGAAAATTTTCTACACTTGTCGTTTTGTGTCATCTTATCAAATCAAATCAAATCAGTTTATTAACTCAAAAGACATTACAAACAGGAAAATGTTTATGGCATCTATTGAGTACAGATACAATATTATAAAATTACAACATAGTACCAGAAACGCATTAGAGATGGTTCGACATTAGGAAGTCAAGAGTATTTGTCTCCTGAACGTACATTCACTAATATGAAAGACGTCGATCTCCGAGGAGACCGCGTTCAGCAGACTAATTGCTCTTCAGTTCTAGTGGCCGGTAGGTAAAACAATCTGTGCTGTCGGATAAATCTATCAGGGAGAAAAAGACCAACATCCTCTAGCACGTCCGAGTTCTCGAAATATCCCCTAATTAATTTAAAGAGATGGGTAATGAGAGATGCCTATCTCTTCGAAGTTGTAATGAAATGGTTCCAAGCATTCCTAACAGAAATGCCGTGGGTTAGAGCCACGGATACTACCATACTCCCTCATGTAGAGAAACCTCAGAAATTTTTTCTGAACCCTCTCCAACATAACGGAATATCCTGCCTCGTGAGGACTCCATATCACAGAACCATTTTCGAGTCTGCTCCGAACCAATGCGTAGTATAGGACTCTGAGCACATTGGGATCTCTGAAATCTCTGAATCGAGAGATGTATGTCAGGAAACAACAGTGTGACGTTCGATTATTTATGTCCAATGGCGTAGTGGTGAGTTAAATGGGGCCACACTGTTATAAACAAGCTCTCCACATCGGTCTCCACTGGCGGTTTAAAACTGTGTAGACACTTGTTTGAAACCAACATTCGTTTGACCTTCAACAAACTTTGTGGACGGGCGCGCGTTTAAACACGCATTCCACGTGTGGAGAGCTTGTTTACAACAGTGTGTGGACGCTATTAGTTTATTTTGCTGTACCTTCGAAGTTATCCCCCTCAGATATAATATAATACACTTGTGCCAGCGCTTTTTCTTATCCTTGAAACACTTCTGTAAAGCGCTTTTTGGTATGGCCTTGAGCTCTTCCAGCGATGCTGTCTTTATCTCCTCAATCGTGGCAAAACTCCGACCTTTCATGGGTCTTTCAGTTTTGGGAACAGGAAAAAGTCGCAGAGGGCCAAGTCCGGTGAACACGGTGGCTGAGACATGATTACGGTGTTGTTTTTGGCCAAAATCGGGCTCGTCGTTGACGTCATATATAATAATGAAACAAATTCGAATAAAACAGTTTTTGTATTATAAATACGAGTAAATCCACTTATAAAAGAAATGTTTATTAGCATCAGGGATATGTCGATTTTAATCATATTAATTTTGTAAATTTATTTTCCAGGCGAGATGATCAGCTCTGGGAGGATATCGTCAGGCTGGCAGGCGGTAGACGACTTGGACATCGACCTCTCGGGAGAACTTGCTTCATCATCATATAACGTGAGGTACTAACATTTTTCTTCATTTTTGACATCATTAATATTTAATGTATTGCTTTTTGGCATTAGTATTATATAATATACTGCTTTTTGGCATCAGTATTATATAATATACTGCACTGTACTCCATTTTTGGCATCAAGTTTTATATAATGTACTGCTTTTGGCATCAGAATTATATAATGTTTAAAGTATGGAACTAACAGAAGATGGATGTGAGTAAAATATATAGATTTGAGATCTCTTAGACGTATGAGTGATAAAGCAATATATGACGAAATTTCTAATGCTGATATCAGAAAGCTACAGCGGAAGAAAGTATTTTGAAAGAATCACTGCGTTGGTTTGGAAGAATCGTATTGCGTAGAAGAAATACTAGCCCAAGTAAACAAGGCAGCTGCAATCTCTGGGGCTCTAAAATCCACAATATGGAAAAACAAAGACATGGCCATTAAGAGTGAGATGAGAATCTATAAAGCATGCCTAAGACCAATAATAACATATGGTGTCGAAGCAAGGGCAGACACAGTAAGGACCAAACAAGTTTTTGGGACTTCCGAAATGAAGACACTGAGGACGATAGCAGGCAAGACACTGAGAGATCGCGTGAGGATCACCAGAATAAGAGAGATATGTGAGGTTGAGGATATTATTAGATGGAGCAGACAGCGAAATAGGGACTGGTACGGTCATGTTCAAAGAATGGACACCACCAGACTCCTCTATATTGCATTGCATAATCAGCCTTATGAGACTAGTCCTCGTGGAAGACCTCCTAAAATATGGAAGGACAGCTGGGAATCTACCTCACAGGAGGATTGGAGAACAGACCACATAGGTCTATAAGAAGGAAGAAGAAGAAGAAGTCTTGCGTGTATGACTCGGGAGTATTCTCATTATTCTACTATCGACGTCTGACATCTATTAGACATCATGCAAAGCTTTATGGAACGTGTCTTAGTGTTTTGTTATTATATCAACAGATGTCACGTTCCGTTGGCTTGTAAGATTGCGATTATACTCGCACCTTTGTGGATACCTGGACCTTCGTGGCCGAGTGATAAGTGCATTGACTGCCCCCCCGAATGTTTTATTTATTTATTTATTTATACATTTACAAATGAGACATAACAAACGATAAAACATTTAGGCGACTCATTTGGACACAAAACGGTATTATAAAGATAAAAAAACAAAACAACATGAGACCAAAAAATCCTACATATCAGAAGGAATCCAAATATGTCGACGTCAGTGAGGTAGTACTCTTTCCAGAGTTTGCAATATTTTTTTATGAATACTGCCTCACTGACACTAAACATGTCCAAATCCGAGATGATTAGATTCAGCGTCCGAATTGCTCTTCCTACTGGCATCACCAAAGGCAGGTTTATCTGCGTGACGGAGTAAAGAACAATTGATGTCGGCGCTGTCGCAGGTAGTTATCAGGAACAAAAAGACCTATTTGCTCCAGAACATAGGGGTTCTCAATAGAGCCTCGAATCAATTTGTAAAAATGTGATGTTAGTAATCCTTCCCTCCTTAGTTCGAGGGAGTTATACCCCAGCATACCCAAGAGAAATGCCGTTGGATGTTCCGGGTTCGATTCCCGGGGAGGGCAGTGTGATTGTCACACTGTCTTTGGTCTGGTGTAGAATTCACGTGACAATAAAATGGCGACAGATTAGCTACCTATCACATGTCACGAGAATCACTATTATAGCTATAATACTTGAATTAAGATTTGGCTCATTGGACTTGGACTTGGATCCTCTGGCTTACAGAGGTTCAGCTCATGTGGCTATTGGCCTCTTACGTCTGATGGGAACATTGTTGGAAGGTGATTTTGTGGGTTGTTGGTTTATGCGGGGGCATGATTTGTTGTCATGCTGTCATGATGTAAAGAGCGATTTAAGAAAATAATAATAATAATATTAACCTTTCTTTCTTTACCGCTGATGTATTTTTATAACTTAGTGACCCTATCTTCATTTTTTTCATTTATTTATTTTTAAACATATCTAAAGCATTACAGATTTGTTTTCCAATACACTAAAGATACAAGTTAGAGATACACAATAATAAGTAATACATAATAGATTAATAAAAAGAGCGAGAAACATAAGATGCATGACAAATTAATAAAATAAATATACCATACAATTATAATAAAGATAGTGCTTCCCTCAGATGAGCCAAACTATCACAAAATATGTCAAACTCCGAGGTGATACGATTAAGCAAAGATAATGCTCTACCTACCGGCATAACCATTGGCAGGTTGGTTCTGCATCGTGGGAGATAAAACAATCTATGGCCCCTTTGTCGAAGATAATTATCAGGGACGAACAGACCTACATCACTCAGGATTTCTGAGTTGTGTATACAACCGCCTATCAGTCGAAAGAAATGGACACCCAAGTGAATGTCTCGTCTCCTCTCGAGTGACTGGTAGCCTAGCATCCCTAGCAAGAAATCAGTTGGAAAGAGCCACGGGTAATATCCATACTCCCTAAGATAGAGGTATCGCAGAAATTTTTTCTGCACCCTCTCCACCATCAGGGAATATCGAACCTCATGCGGCGCCCAAATAATGGAACTAAATTCCAACCGACTTCACACCAGAGAGTTATACAGCAGCTTCAGCACCTGAATATTACGAAAGATCTTGGCGTTTCTAATGACAAAACCAAGCATTTTGAGGGAGCTATTACATAGTGAAGTTATGTGAAGACTAAACGACAAGCGAGCATCGAACAACACCCCTAGATCCATGGACGGTGAGAATCCATTTTATAAATCACGTAGGCATCCGCCTTACATTATTTTCTTACTTCATCATTAGATATTCTATCATACATTGTTTTTCCGCACATTAATATGAAAAAGATGGGTTTTCAATTTAGATCTGAAATCTGTCGGATCACATATGCGTCTAAGGTGTGAAGGGAGATTATTCCAAGCTGATGGACCGGCTACCGCGAAGGCTCGATCCCCGAAATTTGTACTGGGGCAACGCTTCGGCTTAACTATTCTTCCTATTGCTGAGGAGTTCGCCGAGCGAAGTGATTTCTTTGAATTTAGGCTGTCCGTTATACAGAGTTCAGACATATAACTTGGTGCCATTCCATGTAGCGCTTTGAAGACTGTCCAGCAGAGTTTATACTGGATTCTTTCTGGACTTTTAAGCCAGTGAAGTTCTTTGAGATGTTGTGTTATATGGGACTTTTTTGGAATGCCTTTAATGAGTCTTGCTGCTGCATTGAACGCAGATTGAAGTTTGTTTATTCTTCTTAGTGATCTCATTTCTACGGCATTTATCCTACTTTCATCCTTCTTCTGCCAACTCCTAGCTTCACTTCCGTGCATAAGGGTCGGCAATAGAACTCCATTGTGCACTGACATATTTGCTTCAGTCGATATATTTCGAATTGACGTGATGGTTTTGAGTGCATTATTTATTTTGTTTCCAGCCCCAATCCTTCTTCCGATGTCTTTCTCCATTTTGCCATCTCTTGTAAACATGTTTCCTAGATAAATAAATTTGGTAACCTTCTGCAATTTCTCACCGTTACCACATTTGTCGCAATCCGTCATACATTATTCCTATTCAAATACCATAATATTAGACTTTGACACGTTCATCACAAGGTCACATTTATTGCATACATTTGAATATGGACTATTTATTTTTCTTCTTCTTTATTACAATAGACTTATGTGGTCTGTTCTCCAGAGTGTTGCTCCTCCTGTGAGGTAGATTCCCAGCTGTCCTTCTATCTTTTAGGAGGTCTTCCGCAAGGACGCGTCCCATGAGGCTGATTATGTAGTGCAATATAGGGGAGTCTGTGGTGTCCATTCTTTGGACATGACCATTCCAGTCCCTTCTAAGCTGCTTTATTCATCACATATCTCTCTTATTCCTCACGCGATCTCTCAGTGTCTTGCCTGCTATCGTTCTCAGTGTCTTCATCTCGGAAGTCCTCAAAACTTGTTTGGTTCTGACTGTGTCAGCTCTTGCTTCAACACCATTTGTTTTTATTTTCCAAAACACCCAAAGCATGTAACGTGACTGTAGAGAATCAACCCATAAAACAAGTCAGGACTTTCAGGTATCTTGGCATAGACCTGGTTGGAGGAGCTGATCTGCGGGAAGAAATACAAGCCCAAGTCAACAAGGCAGCTGCAATCTGTGGTGCATGCGTAAGACCAATTGAATATGACGTTGAAGGTGGTGATATTTTAAAATACTTCATCTTTGGGAGAACGATATAAACAGTTTATGTCGTTCTCTCGATAACGAAGATGTCTGCTTGATAATAATAATAATTATTATTATTATTTTGTTGAAAAAACTCCTTACATCGTTACAGCGCCAGCCTAAACGATGTAAAGGGTGAAAAAAAGAAATTCTAAGGAAATATACATAGAACCTTATGAATAGGAAAAGCCAATTATTTACTTGCTGCCTTTATCGTAAGGGTATTTACGAATTCGCCATAATTGCATCCAAAGAGGTCTATCTCTTTTGCAACCTCATTTAAAAGACGAATCGCTTTCAATACAGGAGAACTTCGAAGGGCCTCTGTGCGGCAATTTGGGGCATAAAATAATACATGCCCACTTGCTCTGCTATAACTATGGGGAACGTACAGATTTAGCTCTCTCAGTATTCCTGGATTGTAAATACCTCCGGATAATAGTTTAAAAAATGATTTCCTAGAAAGATCATTCGACGAGTTTCAAGAGTGTTGAAGATGAAGATGAGCCTTCGAACACTTCGTGATAAATTAACTAAAAAGTTGAAAAAACTGTGTTTAAATTAATAAAATTTCGTCAATATGGTGTTTTTCAACATTTTTCAAGAAACGGTTTAATTATTTATTTTTTAACAGAATTTTAATTTATTTTTCAGTGATGCTCTTCTGTCACTTCCGGTTTTCAAACAGGAAGCACCATCGCCCACCGGACCTAACAGGGATCCCTCGAGCCCACCATGGCTCAACAGGCAGAACGTTATGGTAGGTGTAGTCTAATTTTCTCCGGATATATCTCCAGCATCATATAGGTACTCGTATTCTCCAGACATATCTTCAGCATCACATATTTTCCAGACATTGCACCTTCCGACTACCACTTGTTTCAATCAATGACTTCTTACTAAGAAGGCAAAAAATAGATACATCTTGCGGAAATATGTCATTTCCGTATTATAACAAAACAACATGGGTTCAGGAGGGGGCGCTCTACTGAAACTAATCGTTCATATTAGTGAAAGTACGTTCAGAAGGCAAATACTCATGATTTTGGAGAGTGTCTTGTCTTCCTAATGTCGAACCATTTCAAATGCGTTTCTGGTAGTATACTGTATACAATGTATTATATTATTTTACCTGTTCTCAATAGATGCCTTAAACCTTAATTTTGTAATGTCTATTGATGAAATAAACTGATTTGATTTGATTTGATAATATATTACAAGGGCCATGGACAATGACACTAAGTTGACTGTTCATATGATGATTTCTCAAAGGCCTTTGATACCGTGAACCCCGATATTCTCTCGAGTTACCTCGAGGTGAGAAAACAATTCGTTTCATACGGAATTTTTCAATCGAAACCTTTTCTTGTAAATTCAGGGGTACCACAAGGTTCCAACCTAGGTCCACTCCTCTTGATGCGTTCTTGGTATTATGTATATTATTTTACCTGTTCTCAATAAATGCCTTACATTATCTCCCATATGAGCAGAATCTAGTTATGTCCAGGTTTGAACCCAAGTCCCCTGGATCAAAAGCCAATCATTCTATCCCTTAGGCCCTAGAACACCACCCCTTTATAACCAACCTCGTTAATATGGAGTTTTACACCATTCTTCAAGGAATAACTTCTTATTCTTTCGGTGTCTCTTTCTATCTATTTTGAGCTTCAAGAAACAATAAATATTTAAGCATATTTTTCTCCTTCCTATCACAATTGTATGAGTAGTTAAATGTTATTTTAATTTGTTTGCAGCAAATCAACAACATGGCCGCCATGAACGGCACAGCAGGAAACTGCAACACCGACCAGCAGTCCCCTAGCTCGGGGCAGATGGCGCCTAATTGCGGCAACGCCAACCAGCAAGGTAAGATTTGAAGGAGAGAAAAGAGAGAGAGAGAGAGAGAAAATAGAGAGAGAGAAAATAGAGAGAGAAAATAGAGAGAGAAAATAGAGAGAGAAAATAGAGAGAGAGAAAATAAAGAGAGAGAGAGAGAAAAAATAGAGAGAGAGAGAGAAAATAGAGAGAGAGAGAGAAAATAAAGAGAGAGAGAAAATGGAGAGAGGGAAAACTTAGAGAGAGAGAGAGAGAGAGAGAGAGAGAAAATAGAGAGAGAGAGAGAGAGAGAGAAAATAGAGACGGAGGGAGAAAGAAAATAGTAAAGAAGAGAAAATGGAGAAAGAGAGAGAGAGAGTTTTTGTTTTATCATTTGTGAAAACTAACTAACTAACCATCACGCCAGAAAGAATGGACTGTCACACTTTTACTGATGCGGCACTCCATCCTTCTCTTTTCGCCCCGCGGGAGACGCAGTGTGATGGGTTGCGAACCTCATCGCCACCAATAGGCATCTCCCGCGCACACTTCGATCGTCCAACATCCACAAAAGAAATCTAAAACAAATAATATAAATTACATTAATATAAAATAAAATAACAAAATAAAAATAATTTAACACAAAATGTTCTTTTTAGATGGTGCACATATTGTCTATTTAATTTATGTTCCACGTATTCACCGTTCTTTTTAAATTAGCAGTAATTAGGCACTTAAAACAAACCTTTTGTATTATTTATTTAATATGGAGTTTGACAATAATTGTCTCTTTTCTTACAGGGATAACTCAAAATGCTCAAATGAACTTACATTCAGGGGGGATGAACCAGCAGAATAATTCCCACGTGATTCCATACTCCGGGACGCAGATGCAGGCTAATTCCTCCGGAGATCAGGGGATCATGGATGTCACCAACGGTAAGAAGGACTTTTCCTAGTCACATATGCTTCTTCCTTTCCTCTGACCCCTTTGTCTTATCTCTCACACAGAGAAGCTTAAATGGTCATTTGTGGGACATGTTGCTTGATTGGTAGACAATAGATGGACCAGAAGGGTGGTGGAGCGGAGAACCCCCCACACGATGGTCCGATGACATTCGAAGAATTGCTGGCGATTGGAGCCGAAAGGCACAAGACAGGAATACGTGAAGAAGTATGGGGGAGGCCTATGTCCAGCAGTGGACGACAACGGGTGTTTAAAGATAAAGAAAAGAAGAAACACATAAAGACATGGTGTCATGCACCCACATTGTTGACTCCTCACTGCCGACATTCAATATTAGATTTATTTGATCATGTCAAGTTTTTATCGGTATTCCTCTATTCCTAGTTCCATTTATATATTTCTTCATTCAATATTCCCATGTGTCAAAACCATTCTAATAATACTTTCACTATTTTGTTCATAACACTTACATTCGCACCGCATTCACTTCTTGTATTTTCATTCGACACTCTATCATACACAGTTTTTCCACACATTCGTCTAATGTTCTCATTTCTACTGCATTTATTCTACTTTCATCCTTCTTTTGCCAGTAAGATGCTTCCCTTCCTAACATAAGGGTCAGTACAAGCACTCTATTGTGCACTGGCTTTTTAGCTTTTTTGGATGGGCTTTTGTTTGCAATGACAACATTATTTTCACCATTCACTTTGTTGCCTGACTCAACCCTTCTTTTTATATTTCCTCTTCTCCATTTGTCCGTCTTATATTGTATTTGATTGATTCTCAGGTCTTCTTCTTTGCTCCCCTCATGGCTCCATGGAAGGATTTGGAAACTGTGCTATGAAGCCCATCATTCAGTCCGAGTGCATAGGGACAGCTGATAATCGGTAATTCCTATTTTTTTTTTGTTGTTGTTCTCAATATTCTCAAATTTCTGAGATACCTCTACATGCGGATGAATGGGGTATATCCGAGGTTTATGCACCACAATGATCTATTGATTAACACAGAGTACCGCAGTCTCGAATCAAGAAGAAAGGGTACATTGATGATCTTAGGATTTAAAATACTCCGTAACCTCATTGATAGCCCATACCTCTTAGAGTGTTATGGTCTCAATGCACCGGACAGGTATGCTCGCGCTAGAAGACACGATCTGTTGTGCATACCGCATAGCAGGACAAATGTCTTGGCACAGCATACAATGACTCGGGGTATGGTGCTTTTGAATGAGGTATCAGTCGATGTGGACATTTTCCAAATGACCTATACGTCCTTTAAGGAACATATAGGTACATACCACAACTGTTAAATATTGTTATATTTTATTTTAATTGTTTTATTTTAACATGTATTTTAAAATGTATGTAAAATGCATGCAAAATTTATGTAAATTGTATACAGTAATAGGGTCATAAAAACCTGTTGTATACAAAAAAAAAAAAAAAATAGATCCCCGAATCAGTTTGAAAAAATGAATTGCCGTTAATAATAAAAATAATTAGGCTGATTTGTATAGCGCCGTTTTCATGAATAGCTCACCTCGCTTTGACAGTGTTTTTAGTCATGAGAGCTGCATGTGACACCAGCAATCAGATAACCGTTGTTTACATTTTAAGCAATATTTTGAAAAGGTGGGTTTTTAGGTGAGATTTAAAATCTGTCGAATTGTCAATGCATCTGAGGCGTGCAGATAGCATATTCCAGGCGGACGGCCTGCCGCGGCGAAAGCCCGATCTCCGAAATTTGTCCGGGGGTTGCGCTTTAGCTCAATTAATCTACATATTGTTACATCGTGTCACCTCACATGTGCCATATGACCGCAACGACAAAGTTATGTTGTCATGTCAGAGAAGTGACTTACGTCCGTTAAGTGTTGAAGTTTCTTTGCTGTTCCAGATTCCAGTACGTGCTAGCAGCGGCCACGTCCATTGCAACCAAGTGCAACGAGGATACTCTCACTTATCTCAACCAGTGCCAGTCTTACGAGATCAAGCTGAAGAAGCTGGGAGACCTAAGTCACTATAGGGGGAAGATATTGAAGGTAAACCCACAAAAATTTCTGAGGTATCTAGACACGAGGAAGTATGGTAGCTATCCGTGGCTCTATCCCACAGCATTTCTTCTGGGAATGTAGGGGACTAACTCTCCACAGCTTCAAAGAGATTGGCATCTCATAACACATTATTTAGATTTATCAGGGGATATTTCAAGAACTCAGCCGTGCTAGAGGAAGTTGATATTTTTGTCCCTGATAGATTGTTTTACCTATTTTTAATTGTATCTCAATAGAGACGAAGACGTAAACTGGAAACTGAACATGGATGATCAAGGTGTTTACAGGACTTATGACCTGTCATTGGTTGGGTTAAGCGCACGCTTTATGTAATTACAACATTCCCCATTCCACCTTTGTTATTTGTGATCATGCATGACAAATTTTGGAAGATGTATATATACTTCAAAATCCATATTTATCTTCACGTGGCAGTTTCAGTCAGCCATCTATGTAGATTTGGTTGCACTAGTGAATTTTTTCAAGAATTAACCTATACAACCGACCCACTAACGCCATCTATGGAGAATAATTTTCGGCATTTAGCAAACTACCTTATTAACACAATGTGAAGGCTGTTGACCAACATATTGTTAGAAGCCGCTAGGAGTATTATTCCATTCTATATGCCAAAGAATTTTGTTTTACCTACCTGTCTCTGGTGACACCGGTGGGAAGAACAATTATTCTGCTGAATGCGTTCTCCTCGGATATAGTGGCAGAGTGGTAAGAGCTCTGACTGGCATACGGAAGGTCCTGGGTTCGATTTCCAGCGATGGTAGTGTGATTGTCACACTGTCTTTGGTCTGGTGTAGAATTCATGTGACTGTAAAATGAGGATAGATTGGCTAAATATAATAGCCAAAAACAGTCTATTCTTATTTCATAATTGTTTTGGCATCTCCAAACTCTATTTTAATATTTAAGATGTTGTATTTTTACAGAGCATCATCAGGATATGTTTCCACGAACGTCGTTTGCAGTTTGCTGAAAGGGAGCAAATGTCCTTATGGCAGACAGAACGGCCAGGAGAACGCATTGTAGAGGTTAGTTATTAACACTACTTTAACATATTTAAATGTTTTGTCATATTCTATGGGAATTAATACATTCCCCTTATGTATGGTGAAGCTTGGAGCTAGCAAAAGAAGGATGAATGTTAGAAAAATGCCGTAGAAATAAGATCACTGAGAAGCATGTGTGCGAAAACGATACATGATAGAATACCAAACGACGATTATAGAATATATGTAAGGCAGATGATTGTAACATAACCAAAATTAAAAAAGAATCCCTGAGATGGTTTGGACATATGAATCAAATGGACGAGAGAAGAATGGTTAAAATGTTGTATACAAGAGGTGTGAGTGGAAAGCGAAGCCATGAAAGACCATGGAAAGCACGGCATGACCAAATTAATCAAATACTGAAAGGCGGCCACATTCGAAGTACGAAAAATCAACAAACATGCATGTTACGATGTATGAGTGTGGAGGAATCTAGAGAGGTATGTCAGGACAGAACAGTGTGGCGGTCCATCCTCTCTGCCTACCCCTCCGGAGAAACGGCGTGATGGTTAGTTAGTTTCTATGGGAATAAAACGTTTCACCTCGTTAAGGCATCATTAAGGAATAGAGAACAAGTCGCTAGACACAATAGCTGTGGATTGGTCACACTCTGAGACGGAACCCAGCCTGCATCGCTCAGGGCGCACTAGACTGGTTCCCTATGGGCGGAAAGAGGAAGCGGGGCAGACCTAGAGCCACCTGGAGAAGAGCCCTGCAGAACGAGGTTAAAGCAGCAGACCTCATTTATAGTTATAACAAAAAATAATATATTTTCATATTACAGGTTGATGTCCCGTTGTCTTATGGTTTGATCCACGTATCGCAGCCATCGGACCAGCCACTCCTCAACACGGTGGAGCTGTTCTGGGATCCTGTGAAGGAAGCTGGAGTCTACATCAAGGTCAGTCTATCATTTATCCCATCTGAAGGAGTAGGCAGAGAGGATGGATTACCACAATGTTCATCCTGACATCACTTTGGCGCCTCTTCTACATTTATGACACGTGTGCATTTTTAATATCAGTTAAATGTTGTTTATAAACTATTGACAAACAAACAAACCATCATGACGTTTCACTACAGAGGTAGGCAGAGAGAATGGACCACCACACTACTCTATCCTGGCACACCTCTCTAGCTTCTTCCACATTCATACAATGAGTCAAACACGCACGTCGATTCTTCCGACTTCCTTTCAAATTTGATTAATTTGGTCAAGCCATGTTTTCCTCCGTCTGCCGCTACTCCGTACTCTATTTACATTATTAATGTATACTTTCTGAACCACTCTTTCTCCATCCATGCGCTCCGTATGTCCGAACCAGCGCAGTGATCCTTTATAATTTTGTTCATAATGCCTTCTTCCGCTCTACACTCCTTTCGTATATCAGCATTTGAGATTCTGTCGTATATCGTTCTACCACACATAGGTCTTAGGGACCTCATCTCTACCGCATTTATTCTGCTCTCATCTTTCCTCTGCCAGGTTTCATGCTCCGTTACCATACATTAGGGTTGGGACCAGAACTCCATTGCAAATGACCGTTTTCGCTTTTTCAAAATTTTCTTATAGTTAAATTGTCTATACATAAGAGTCGGAACAAATGCACAATGGTGTTTTACTACCGATCCTTATGAATAGAAATAAATAAATAAAGTAGAATAAATGTTGTTAAAATGAGATCTCTGAGACAAATGTGTAGAAACTCTGTGTATGATAAAGTGTCGAATGAAAATATAAAAATTGAATGATAGTCATTAAGATGGTTTGGACACATGGAAAGAATGAATGAAGAAAAAATAGTAAAAAAGTATATGTTAACGATGTAAATGGAATTGAAAATAGAGGAAGCCTGAGGAAAACGTGGCAGGATCAAATAAATCAAATATTGAATCTCGGCCACGTGAGGAGTCGGAGAAATCGACGAGCGTGCTTGACACGATGTATGAATGTTGAGGATGCGAGAAAAATATGTCAGGAAAGAAAAGTGTGGCAGTATTTTTCGGGGAGACGTTGTGAGGGTTCGCCGTAGAAGTAGCTGGTTATAAAAGTGATTAAATATAGGTATAGAGAAAATCATAAACTAAAATGTCAACCAATGTTCCCTTGTTACTTCTGAGATCTCGCTTTTTCAGTGCTAGTTATAACCGAATTCTATCCTGAATCTATAAAAAATTTGTTATGTTTATTTCAGGTGAACTGCATATCAACTGAATTTACGGCCAAGAAACATGGTGGAGAGAAAGGAGTACCTTTTCGTATCCAGGTGGAGACCTTTCTTCCGGGAGACGGGCCTCCTGGTGCCAGCCTTGCCAAGGGGCCCCCCTTGCCTGATAGAAGGCTTCATGCCGCTGCCTGTCAAATCAAGGTATTATATATAAATCAAATCAAATCAGTGTATTTTCTCAAAAGATATTACAAACAACAATTATAGTTTAAGGCAACTATTGAGAACAGGTAAAATATAATGTAATATCTTCTTCTTAAAGTGCCCTGTCAGGTCCCCCCGACGTTGGCGATCACTCTGGTAAACTCTTCCCTATCCTGCGCTGTCCGGAATAGCTCCTCCACAGTTCCGATTCCCGTCCATTCCCTCACATTGCGCAGCCAATAGATCTGCCTTCTCCCTGCCCCCCTGCGGCCCTCTATTTTTCCCTTCAATATTAGATGCAGCAGGCGATACTTCTCTCCTCGCAGAACGTGACCCATATATGAAATTTTGCGGACTTTGATTAATGTCAGCAGCTCTCTATTTACTCCTGCACGATTCAGGACTTCTGTGTTCGTCACTCTGTCTGTCCATGGGATCCTGAACATTCTTCGGTGAAGCCACATTTAATGTAATATGGTTGGGGAAAAAGTAATTTCGTATTTCCCGCCCTTTTTTTCAACTATGTATATCTCGTTCATTATTGATCACATGGGATCATACGATACGGCGTTGTAAAGGTGTGAGTGTATACTACAAACGCTTCTTTGACAGTATTACGCTTGGTCGGTTCAGTCGTGAACTATCGTGCGTCGAGTATGGAGGTCTCAAAGGAAGAAATTTTGCCATATTTTAAATTTTTCTGTCTGAAAGGGAAAAATGCGTTGTATACGGGGCCGATACTCTTTCGGTTCGTGCTGCACAACAGTGTTTTGAGCGATTTCGTTCTGGTGTAGTGGAGGTGAATGATGCACCACGATCTGGCAGGCCTGTCGTTGAAAATGTTGACAAAATCTTAGAAAATATCGAGATGTCCGTCATGTTAGCAGTCGTAGCATCGCCTGCTAACAATACAAGAACTACTCTCCAAAAGGCATGACCAAATTAATCAAATAAAAGGTCCTTACATATGAAATTGGCGTTTTGCCGTACTGGCAACTTTGATCTCAAATATCTTCTCTTTGGTTAGGAATTCCAAATTCAAATTTATACAGCTATTTACTCAAGTATTTGTGTTTCGAAAATTATAATTCATTTGTTTTTTCCTCAATTGTTTTTTTTCTTTGCGTCACTCAGTTTACAAAATGGAAAACTTGAAATATCGCGTTATTTACGAGTACGAGTTCCACCGTGGCACCAGTGCTGCAGAAACGGCTCGAAGGATTAATGATGTGTATGGCGACGGTGCCGCAAAAGAAAACACAGTGCGTTTTTGGTTCCAACGTTTTCGTTCTGGAAATTTCGACCTGCAGAACAAGCCCCGTGGACGGCCGGAGACCAAAGTTGATAATGAAGAATTGAAGACTATTGTGGAAGCGGATCCATCGCAAACCACGTCCGAGTTAGCTGCAGGCTGCGGTGTTAGTGATAAAACTGTTTTAATCCACTTGAAGCAAATTGGGAAGGTGAAAAAGCTTGAAAGGTGGGTACCTCACGAATTGAGTGAAGCAAATCAACAAACGCGCGTTGACTGCTGCGTTGCATTACTCAACCGGCACAATAATGAAGGGATTTTGAATCGAATCATTACCTGTGATGAAAAGTGGATCCTGTATGATAATCGGAAGCGCTGAACCCTGCCGAACCAGTCAAACCATGTCCCAAGCGAAAATTGACTCCAAAAAAGTTACTTCTGAGCGTTTGGTGGACTAGTGCTGGTGTCGTTCACTACAGCTTTCTTAAATCTGGCCAGACGATTACGGCAGATGTCTATTGTCAGCAACTGCAAACCATGATGGAAAAGCTAGCTGCTAAGCAACCGAGGCTGGTTAATCGCTCTAGGCCACTGCTGCTTCATGATAACGCTAGACCACACACTGCACAACAGACGGCTACCAAATTAGAAGAGCTTCAATTGGAATGTCTAAGACATCCACCGTACTCTCCGGACCTTGCCCCAACAGATTACTATTTTTTTCGAAATTTGGATAACTTCTTGCAAGGAAAAAAATTCAACTCCGATGGGGCAGTCCAAACCGACTTCAAAGATTTTATTGATTCCCGTCCGAATGGTTTTTTTAGTAAAAGGATCGATGAACTACCTATGAGATGGCAAAAGTGCATAGATAGCAATGGTACATACTTTGATTAAATAAATATATTATATTTAAAAAAAATCAACTTTATGTTCCTCCCATACAAAACGCCAATTTCATATGTAAGGACCTAATATTAAAAGGCGGCCACATTCAAAGTAAGAAAAATCAACCAGTGTGATGGTAAACTGACAATGATTGGTAAAATGACAGATAGGTGTTGTTATCCGTAGAGATTAAATAACCGATTTATGATTAGTGCAGTAATAATAATAATAATATTTATTGTATATTTTGTACTGATTTCATAAGTGTATGTGAACATTCGGTTCAGAGCATTGTCACCAAGGGAAATGATAAGAACCCTGAATCATCAAACTCTTTAGATTTTACCCACCCTTAAGATTTCTAAATTCAATATGAGAACACACTGTTTGGCGATTAGGTTCAGTTTGAAAATGCCCTCGCAAGGCGAAACAAATTTGTCACAATTTATATAATTTATATAAAATACGATATAGGAATGTAGAAGAATCTAGAGAGGTATTTCATGACATAACGGTATGGCGGTCCATCCTCTCTGCTGACCCCTCCAGAGTATGGCGTGATGGTAAGTTAGTTAGTTAAACATGTCTATTTATCTAGGATTGGCGAGTGGATAATGGTTGGGGCAGGCAATGAAGTGATAATGGCTTAGAAGGGCGAAACATGTCATTCCCATAAATTATAATAAAATGTCTATAAAACAGACATTTTCATTGATATTATGTCTTCTTCTCCAGTCTCAATCTAATGATTGGTCCGCAGCAAGGCGACGCATCTCCTCTTCCACTCCGCTCGGTCCACGACAACTCTCTTCAACTCCGCATAAGAGGTGCAGCCCATATTTCGGCAAATCTGGTCTAGGTACTCTTGGCGAGGTCGTCTTCTGCCAATCGATCCCTCGACCATTCCCTCCAACACATTATACAGGAAACATTCGTGTCGCAACACATGACCAATCCATATTAATTATTATGAACAAAATTATGAATGGACACTGCGTTGGTTTGGACATATGGAGAATAGATTACGGAGATACGGAAGACTGTGGAAAAACTCACATATCAAAATTGATCAAATTTCAAACATCAGTGGCCAAATTTGAGACCTTGAAAATTGTACATAGAGTGATCATAGAAGAGACAACAGGCAGCACCTACAAATTAATAAAAAAAACTCATACATACACAGACACTGGACCAGGAACTGTGACAGATATCACTTACCGAATGCACGAACTAAGACAGGACAATCAAGGATATTGAACAATGGACTGAAATTTTACAATGACCTACCAAAAGACACAAGGAGTTTTACTAGAAAAACCAATTTAAAATATATCAGAAACATTACATAGTTACAAGTAAGATCTAAAAATGTATTCATATAACCCAATAGGGTTTAAAAAAAAAGAGACGGGACCGTTAGAAGAATATATGTGATGTTAACTATGACTTCTTCCTCAGGTGTTCAAGCTGAAGGGAGCTGATCGCAAGCATAAACAGGATAAGGAGAAGCTTCTCCGAAGAGCTGACTTCGAAAGGGACAAGTACCAGCCGAGCTGCGAATGCACTGTCTTTACCGATGTAAGAAATCATAAAATTAATTCTTCTTCTTTCTGTGTCCTGTCAGGTCTCCCTAACTTTAACTATCACCCTTATAGTGATGACCTGGGGGAAAATATCCAGAGTGGTATCCCCTTGCCTTCTCTGGAGGATTTTCCGTCAGGGTTACCTTCCCTTAGCTGGGTGTTATCAAGTTTTATGGCGCTGGAAGCTCGCCATTCGTCCTCTCTCTATCTGCTATGGCACTAAGTACTATGTGCCACATTGCCCGGGGTTCACGGGGTCTTTAAAAGACCTCTCGTGGACGCTAGAGAGTTGGACTTGATAGTAGTGTTGCTGTTGTAAATGCAACATGGCGCCTTACGACATTTTGTAGAGGCATATTTTCCAGCAAAATATACTATACCATATCCATACCCCATCGTAGCCCTACTACCCTTTTGAACCCCTTACAAAATTAATTACTTTTATTTACTTGATAATACCCTTGCGAGGTGAAGAGTTTCACTCTCTGAAACTGTCCGGTAATGAGTTTTAATAAACTTGACAAAATAAATAGAATTCAATGCCAAATCAAAGAATACAAAATCACAATTTTTGCATTGGTGTTTTCTTTTAGAGGTTTGGTTTTTCTACTTTCATCCTTCTTTTGCCAGTTCCATGCTTCGCTTCCATACATAAGGGTCGGTACAAGAACATCATTGTGCTCTGCCATTTTAGCTTTTTGTTTGCGATGACAGCTTTAAGTGCACCATTCACTTTGTTGCCTGCCCCAAACTTTCTTTCAATATCCCTCTCCACTCGCACATCTTTTGTAAACATATTACCCAAATACAATAATGTTACAGACTGTCATGATTTCTTCTTTTTCAAAAATCATTACCTTGGACTTATTCACATTCATCATCAGATCATTTCGAATGCATACCTCATACATACTATTCACCAGGACTTGTATTTCATGCTCGTTGTCTGCAAGTAGGACAGCGTCATCCGCATACAAGAGACAGCTTACTGAAAATCCGTTCATTTTGGCACCTGCATCCAACCCTTTTAGCTCTTTCATATTTATTACTATCGAAGTTATAATAAATAAAACGGATATTTTTCATTGGCGACCTTTTTTTTCAGCTCATTTATGAAAATCGAGACATACTCGTATGTCATGATTGAAGAGTGATTAATTTGTTATTAAATTTAAGGAGAGTGTCTTGTTTAGCCTTGCTTGAGTATTATTTTATGAATTAATTGTATCTCAATAGAGACGAATATATAAATTATTTGGATACAGAATGCTTACATCTAATCTCAATAGATGGCGCTAGTGTAGATTGAACTAAAAAATGTAAAAAATTTCTCAACGTGGTAACAAATATACAACTTTCAAAAATAGTTGTCAGACGTGGTGTTCGTAAGAAGGGCGGAACGGGGGGGGTTTTCAGAGATACCCGGGTCCTTAGAACTCTGTATAACTCCTTAGTCAGAAGCAGACTCGAGGGAGGTGCCGTGATATGGAGTCCTCATGAGGCTCAGTATTCTCTCATGTTGGAGAGGGTTCAAAAGAAATTCTTGAGAGCCCTCTACATGAGAGAGTACGGGGTATATCCTTGGCTCTATTCAACGGCATTTCTCTTGGGTATGCTGGGGTATAACTCCCTCGAACTAAGGAGGGAAGGATTACTAACATCACATTTTTACAAACTGATTCGGGGCCCTATTGAGAACCCCTATGTTCTGGAGCAAATAGGTCTTTTTGTTCCTGATAACTACCTGCGACAGTACCGACATCAATTGTTCTTTACTCCGTCACGCAGAACCAACCTGCCTTTGGTGATGCCAGTAGGAAGAGCAATTCCGACGCTGAATCTAATCACCTCGGATTTGGACATTTTCAGTGTCAGTGAGGTAGTATTCATAAAAAAAATATTGCAAACTCTGGAAAGAGTACTGCCTCACTGACGTCGACATATTTGGATTCCTTCTGATATGTATGATTTTTTTGGTCTCATGTTGTTTTGTTTTTTATCTTTATAATACCGTTTTGTGTCCAAATGAGTCGCCTAAATGTTTTATCGTTTGTT